>QVXC01000007.1:0-239097 GCA_003501895.1 Phaeosphaeria sp. A1 3.1a
ATAGAACAATCAATCAATCGAATCCAATGCAGTTATAGTTATTTCATTTCAGCACTAGTGCTACAGGCCTACCAACATCATTCTTTTTACTTTTTTTGCTTTTTTTTCTAAAATGATATACCTTTTTGTTGATACGACAAAGGTTGGGTTGAATCAAATAACGGTCGTTGCAACGAGTTGAAGTAGATGATTGATTGATTGAAAGAGAGAGATGAAAAGAACTACATATGAACTATACTCAGGGGTCTGGTCTGAGCGCCGCTCGAGCGCTGCTCAGGCACTGTGATCCGTGCGCCTGATCAAGTGACCAAGATCAGTGTGCAGGTTTGATACCAACACTTTTACTGCTCAGACTATGCCTATACTAGCTATATATATGCTTATGTTCACGCTCATCTAAAGTCACATTCACTGCACAGAGAAAATGCCAAGAAAGGTCGCTGTACGTCTGACAGGTGCCCCGCAATTTCAGTATTACCACAGCCTAATTCAAATACTAATTTGAAAGCCAAAATTCGGTTCAAACAAGTAATTGAACTTCGAGAAGACGAGATCCTGCAGCTCACACAATAGTGACCTCAACCATCTTCCCCTCATCCTCCATCCACTCACATTTCCCAAGCGTCTCGTCATCAAATAACGCCTTCCCCACCCTCATATACTTCCCCTCCTCCCCATCCACCTTCGTAACAACAATTCCATGATAATGGACATTCATACCTCCACCATCATTCTTCACCAACACCAACGCAAACACCTCTTTCCCCTCGGCCTCATCTGCCCTCGCCTTCGTGTCCAAAATACAAATCGTTCCCTCCTCCTTCCCATTCTTCGTCTTCAACTTCCACACCTGCTTAGTCGTCTGCCAATTCCCACACTGCTCCAGCTTCTCAAGCGGGGCACGGAGCTTGATCCACGCATCTGTTACTTCGCCGTAGGGATCGGAACCTTTGGGTGTGACGCTGAAGTCCAGGATAGTAGCTGTATCGCTCCATGTCACACCTTCCATATATCCGCCCGTTTCGGAGCCCTGGTCCCGGCAGAAGGCACCGAATGGGCCGTCGATACTTGCCCAGGACCAGCTTGGGGCTCGGTATGAGGCTGGGTCGCTAGTTAAGCCTCGGGCGTGGCCGGTGGCTTGCCAGATCAGATCGTTGAGTAAAGTCTCGCGCCAGAGGCCTGCGATGTAGGTGTCTCGTGTCTTGGAAGCGATGTGTGCTGCGATGCTAGATAACGCAGGCAATTTTTCGTTTGGATCGGGAAGGGTTCGGCGGGAGTACAGGCTTACGATGGTTTGCCAGAACATGGCGACGAAGGGAGTTGACCAGGGCGTGGCAGGCGAGCGTGGCCGTGACGTGGAAAGGGCAGCTTCGTTCAAGGTATCGCTGCGCCCGTCCATTTTAAATCCATCCTCGCTGACAAAGTGAGTGTTGCATTCGAAGTAGAGCTGCGAGGTGCCGAAGTGGAGAATACGCGGCGAGAAGATCCGGTCTTGTAGTGCCCAACCCTGTTGAGATAAGGGCTCGTGGCGGAGGATGCGGTCGTTGCCGAAGTAGTACATGGGTTCCTTGGGGATGCAGGAGGCGTACATGGTTCCGCGAGACTTATCATGGTTGTATGGAAACGGGTTGTAGGAAGGTGGTGTGCGTTGAGTGAGCATACCATTGGTGCCACTTGATGAGCCTAGTGCTGAAAGAGTGACGTGGGCGTTCGCGTATATTGAAGCTGTCTTAGGAGACGGTAAGGTATCACCCTCAAAGCCATTTTGGGCACTAGAAATGCCAAGTTAGCCTTCCTTTGCATGGTGACTAATTCGTCGCTAGTTACCACAACGCTTCAACCCAGAGATACTGAAGCCCAAGCTTACGAGTCATCATGATGGCATTCCGGTATACCTGAGGTAAAGCCTCGAGGCAGATGCTGTCATTCGCGTCTGAAGTCTCTTTGTTGACGGTGATGGGATAACCATCGTCACGAACGTGGCTGAGCGCTGCATACTTTCCCTCCTCTCCACTCGAGGCATACAATGATACTTCACCAGACTCCGCGCCTCGAATAACAAGTAGCTTCGATGGCAGCGTAGAATCAGCCACCGCGCATCTTGATCCATCGTGCTCATCACATTCGCTTATCCAGCTCAAAGCTCGCCCAACAGTGGTATCCGACAATGGATCTGCTTCAATCTTGCGACCCGAAACAACGCCGCTCAACGGATCATCGTCTATCTATATCAGCTCCACACATATTCTTCATCCTTGGTACTCACCATCGACACTGAGCCCCACAGACGACACAATCTAAACCCACGGTGTATGAAGTTAGCAATGTCTCACACATACACATCGTATAGCGGTTTCCTCACCCAAAGCACATTCTCATTCTCCGCATCCAGCGAAACAACCATGAACGCACTACTCTCATTATTCTGACTAGCAGCCACCCACATCCTCCACCCCGGCCCCCTATCCCTCGCTCTCGGATGCTGCTCCTCCTGCGCCTTAGGATACTCAGCCTGGAACTGTTCAACATCCCGCTGCACGACTTTGCAAATGGCGCAATCCCGAGCTGCGAGTGCCAGCTCATCGAGTGAGGCATGGAACGGCAGACCTGGATCATCGTCGACGCTTGCTTGGCCTGCTTCGGTCTTTTGGATCCGTCGCTTGCGGATCTGCACGAGGACGGGGGAGATGTTGGTTGCAGCGTAGGCATCGAATGAGGCGGGGATTTTGGGGATGGAGAGGAGGGGGATGGAGGTGCATGTTGGGCATAGAGACATTGCGAGGTAGAAGGCTTGGGAGATACTGAGATTTCAGGAGTATTCTTGTGAGCAAGGACCGAGAAATGGCAGGTGAGTGAGAAGAAAGGTAATGGCAATGTTGAACGTTTCATCAGTATGCATCCTGTGACTTTCATGGTGGCGAATGTTGCCTGGAATTTGATATACACCCGTAAGGCCCTAGAGGCAGATTTCGTGTTGCATCTCTATCTTGTCATTGGAGCGGGAAGCTTTTAACCTTGGCCGTAGCTGCCTGATCTGGTGAGGGGTCAGCGCGAGTCTAACCGCCTTGAGTGTGGAACTACAGAGGAGCTAGTATTATGTGGTGCATCGTGTTAACTTTATTTCCATCTCGCATTTACAACCTGCCCAAGTATGAGACAAAATATCACATTTATGCGGAACTCTCGTGATCACTTGACGAAGCACTACTGGGCGTTGTATCAAGAGATCAGACTGTTATTATTTGATGAAACGTAGACTACAGGTCAGTTCATAGGATGGACCTCGAAGAAGCGTCGGGTGCATCACGAAGTACAAGTTTTTCGCGCTGACGATGACTTTCGATATTCATGTACTTCAATTCGCATTTGGGTCTCAACCTTCTTGATATCCGACATGAAGCTATTCGTCTCCTTGAGTGGAGACACAGACGACTCGCCCAAAGATGCTTTCAACGTCTCCGAAGCTGATACTATGGATCTTTGGCGGCTGGCTCGAGCAAACCTGTCTCCGTACATCCCAATGCTTGCTGTTCTTATTCATCGTCACTCGACATCCTTCTTTGCAACACAGTGCCAATCCGCAATTACCTTCTTCGTCGGGATGGCGAATTTCCGTCAAGAAGAACTGAGTCAAGAACTCCTTCCAAAGAAAGGACATCTTGTTGCTGTCGAAGTAGACTTTCAGGCCTGGAAGCAAGATGTGGTTTGGAGCCGGGCGCTGTTGTAGGAAGCTCGGTTCGATAGGTCGTCCTCCGTCGAAAGGTCCACCGGTGCGCATTCGATTGATGACTTCGTATTGTGTCTGGATGCTCTCTCTCGCTTTCGTGCCCAGATTTCTCGTAGGAACAATCAAAACATCGCTATCGTTTCGATGGGAGTTCCAATACTTGAGAAGCGTGAGATGCAAGCGGTATTTTTGGCGCACGCTGAAGAAGACGCGGTCGGTCACTTGGGAAAAGTGAAGAAGCTTTGTCGTCCTGCACCAGCCGGAGAGGTCGTGGTTTTGCCCTTGCCAGGCCACATCTTCAAGGTGACATCGCACCTTGAAGTACAGCTGTGGCAGCCAGACGAGTTTGAAGTGCGCCTCTGCTTCGGCTCGCCATAGCTTGGAGACGTTTCGGCACACCATCCAGACGGTGAATGGGTCGAGTTGAGTGAAGACGATGCTTAGCAACTCTACCGGGAGCGCAAGCTGCGCCCGCTCTTGGAGACTAACGGCGTCGGTCTGCTCAGCCGCCTTTGTAGACTTAGAGGACCTGTGGAACTTGTTGTTCAGCCTGCAGAAATGTCAGATAATCTTCAACCCCAATGAAAATCCTTAGCTGGCGTAGAGCATCTATATCTGTGAGTTTTGTGACGCACCTTGTCTTGGCTGATTGCACAAGCGCAGAAAGTCTTTTGTTCACGCCCTTCATGTTGAGCAAGCAACTTGATGATGAGACTGACAGGGGATCAAAGTTTGTGGGTAGTTAGTCGAGATGCACACCATAGAAGGAGTGGTGATGGATCGCGTAGGCGGCCGATGAAAACACAACAAAAGCGTTTGCACACGCGAAGGCGGGGACACGAGTCAGGGAGCACACGGCGAGTGAATGTCATGATCGAAGAGTGAATATACATAAGTTGAGTTGAATGGTCATCTTTCTCGTTCGAAGATCTGGTGCTCCTAAGTAGGTCGCTTTCTTGCTACTTATAAAGCCTCGTGATTCAATAAAGATGTACAGTAGCTCATGGCCTGCCTCACATGAAGCTGTGAGGCCGATTGGAAGGCACTGTTCAAATGTCTTCACGACTATTCGTGGCAGTGAGTGCATTCACAATATCAGGGTTCTCTGAGCAACATTTATGGCTGTCGTTGAAGATACTGCGGATGTACACAGAACGAATGCTGTCCAGTGGTATCAGGAACATAGCGACCAGAGCCTAGATCAAGGATGTATGTGACCAGATGTGCCTCAAGAACATAGAAATATTCTTCTTTTGCGGCGATCGTGCAGCGTGATAATGGAACCACAGTACTCAAACATACTGAGAATATTCTGGAACAAACGGAGGACCCCCCGGGTGGGACAGAGGTGAAAGCAACGCAGAGTGCGCTAGCAGCCATAGGAAAGAGCGAGCACGGTGATTGCTTCCTGCCACTTCTGCCACTGCCACGCGTAACCGAAACCCACCAAGTGCCCGTGATGCGCGCACTCGCAATTCTTGGGTTGCATGCCCTCCGGCTTGCACTACCAATTGCAGCAATTGGTGGTACGTCGTGCGATAAGTACGTGTGACTTACTCCTACTCACCTTTATCGTCGACACTGCTCCATGATCTTACACCAAAGCTGACCTCCCATGTAGCTGTACACGGCCAATTTTCGGACTCGAGTATTTTGGTTCAAGAGCATCCTTCTACACTGGCGGTGATCCTCCTCCGCCACCGAACCCGAGGCCACCTCCACCGCCTCCACCAGCGCAGCCACAACGACCACCAGGATTGCAGCCAGCAAGAGATGATCTGTGGGACAGGGCTGGGGCGAAGGGATGTACCCTTGGCTGGGGCATGCAAGCCTCAGACCTTGACGCAGGTGCACTGTATGTGCCTGTCAGGACCTCTGCCAAGAGCGAGTTCGATACTACTGATGCTCTCGAACTGTGGTTCTGGTACTCGTTCCCACAAGACAGACTTGCCGAGTCGTTCTTCGATCTGTATGAAACTTGGGGCATTGGATGGGCCCTGAAGGAGCTCGGCGTCAATGATGTAAGACAGACACAACAGATACGAGGATGTATACTGACAAGTTGCAGTATACAACTGAATACGAGGGTGGGAAACATCATCTCGTCAGCATTGCGCACCAGAACTACGAATCGGCAGTGGAAATAGTCGACCAACAGTGGTACGACGTCAAGGACGAGTGGTATCGAGCAACAGGTGCTTCGTACTCTTTCACCGTAAACCCAGACGAAGGGATGATCATCGCCCTCAGCCGCGAGTCACCGCGGTGGGCAGCAAAGGAGCGCAATCCGCCTGTGCCCGACAACCTCCTGCCGAAGCTGAACCAATTCTCGGATGTTGCGTGGACTACGTGGAAGGCCATGCACAAACGGCCCTGGTCGAGCGAGACGCGGCTCAACCATCTCAAGTACTTCATGTCGGTCGGCATTATTAACAAGGAGACACAGCAGATCCTAAAACGTGCACACGAAGCAAACAACTGGCAGATCGAGGAATGGCCAGGTCATACCTTCGAGAGGATCTGGCCGGAGACGAAGGCTATTTTGGGTGAGGCTCGAGTATTCCATTGAGACAGCCCTAGGACTTCAGACTGACCGAGGAGCAGGCTCGCCGAATGTTCAAGGTTTCGCGTACTTCTTGATACAGCACAAGACAGAGTTGGGCAACATGTTCATCGACAAGATCCAGGTCTTTAGAGGAGAGACCAAGACGGAGCTACCGTGCATCCTCATGCATGTGAGGCAGCCATTGGGCCAGAGCGGGAACATAAGGCGAGAAGAGAAGAGGAACGGGATGCTGAGGACACACATCTTCCGAGCCATCTTGTAGGTTCGACGTGAATGGGCATACCGTTATTCAATCACATCATCTTTCGCCTGTAATTGCGCCCAGGTCCCATGCAAGCACATGTCGCGTCCAGTTTTGACTGTGTGCTCGGTCGATACCCGAGGGAGTTGCAGCAACGGCTTGATCCTGCTTCAGCCATATAACGGCGAAAGTCGGAACGGTGCTCACATGAATAGCGCCCGTCTCAGCAGTGAAGCCGAACTCAGCATCACGATGCCGACAGCCAATCACGTCGCTGCCCTGACATTACCAGGCTGGAACCCTCCGGCTGTCCGCTTGTGGTGGTGAGGGGACAATACGGGCGCCGCAGTCACATCGAACTTAAATAAGCTCACAGCTTGCCGCACCGGACGGGAGGTTTGGACGGACCCTGGATCTGGCATTCAATGTCTTGCATGATCTCCACGCTTCGGAACGCCGCCCGCCGTTGAAAGTCAAAGTGTGTTGTCGATGTCGCACATGCACAACGCGCACTCGCAGCCAGCTAGGCCAAGCACGTCATACCCCGCGTTGGTGGGTTGAAGCGATGCGCGTGACAGCACTCCTTCGTCGCCTGTGCCGTCCCTCGCCAGCAATCAATTCGACGTACCGTATCCCCCAAGGCGCAATCGTGGGGTATTAGCCGCGCACCACCGGAGGGACATGTGCCGTCTGCGAACGCCGCAATGGGGCTCTGCTCGTCGTGCTGGGCTGGGTACAAAAGGCTTTTCATGCCTCGGATGACATTACCCCTCGGCGACTCCACCGCGTTGAACTCTCTTCCGGAAGCTGCCCGAACTTCGTCGCCGTTTGCGCTTTAGGGACCCAGACCGCGGCCGGGAGCACTATCTGAGACCACTCGAGCACTCACGTCTGTTTCCGAGGTTATACCATCCACACCAATCCACCGCCATGAAGCCAGCTACTTCTGCCGCCGCTGCTTTCCGCTCTGCGACTTCAATTGCACGCCTCCCGCGCTCCCAGACGTGCTCTTTCGCTACCAGGTGCCTCTCCTCCCAAACACCAGTTCTTGCGAGATCGGCCCAGTTCTGTGCCCCGCGACGAACACGCACAAACAGCCCCTCCACCACCACACCCGCCTTCTACTCCCTCCTCGAGCAGCGCAGGATGGCGTCCTCCTCGGGTATCAAGAAGATCAAGGTCAAGAACCCCGTCGTCGAGCTCGATGGCGACGAGATGACCAGGATCATCTGGCAGGTCATCAAGGACAAGTTCATCCACCCGTACCTCGACATCGACCTCAAGTACTACGATCTCGGCCTTGAGTACCGTGATGAGACCAACGACCAGGTCACCATTGACGCCGCTGAGGCCATCAAGAAGTACTCGGTCGGTGTCAAGTGCGCGACCATCACACCTGACGAGCAACGTGTGGAAGAGTTCAAGCTCAAGAAGATGTGGCTGTCGCCCAACGGCACCATCCGAAACCACCTGTACGAAACACTCATGCGAACCGAAGTGCAGCACTAACAATTTCCAGTGGAGGAACTGTCTTCCGCGCACCCATCGTCATCCCCGCTATCCCCCGCCTTGTACCCAGCTGGAAGCAGCCCATCATCATTGGCCGTCACGCATTTGGCGACCAGTACCGCGCAAAGGACCGTGTCATTGAGGGCGAGGGCACTCTCGAGATGGTCTTCACACCCAAGGGCGGCAAGCCTGAGGTCATCAAGGTCTACGACTACCCCGCCGAGGGAGGTGTTGCTCAGACCCAGTACAACACCACCGAGTCGATCAAGGGTTTCGCGCACTCGTCATTCAAGCTTGCGCTCGACAAGAAGATGCCGCTCTACATGAGCACCAAGAACACCATCTTGAAGGCATACGACGGAAAGTTCAAGGATGTCTTCCAAGAGATCTACGACACCCAGTACAAGAAGGACTTTGAGGCTGCTGGTATCTGGTACGAGCACCGCCTGATTGACGACATGGTCGCCCAGATGATCAAGAGCGACGGTGGCTACATCATCGCCATGAAGAGTAAGTCGACCCATCCTATCTCGCGCACCATATACTGACAACCACAGACTACGACGGTGACGTCCAGTCAGATATCGTCGCCCAGGGTTTCGGCTCCCTCGGTCTCATGACCTCCGTCCTCATCACCCCAGATGGCAAGACCTTCGAGGCTGAGGCCGCACACGGAACCGTCACCCGCCATTACCGCGAGCACCAGAAGGGTCGCGAGACCTCCACCAACCCCATCGCATCCATCTACGCCTGGACCCAGGGTCTCGTCAAGCGTGGCGAGCTCGACAACACTCCTGAGCTCGTTGTATTCGCTGAGCAGCTCGAGAAGGCTTGCGTCGACACTGTCAACGAGGACGGCATCATGACGAAGGATCTTGCGCTTGCATGCGGAAAGAAGGAGAGGAGCGCTTGGGTAACAACAAACGAGTACCTCGATGCTGTTGAGAGGAGGCTGAAGGCTAGCTTGAAGGAGAAGCTGTAAATGAATTTTGGGTTAGCTGGTAGATATCGGACACCAAGAGCATGTAGCCGGCGTCTTTTGCTTACGAATTCATGTAGAAAATGATCCTTTAACACATTAAAAACCACTATCCGCGTCGATTATTTGATGGTGGCGTCTGTGACAATTTTCGCTGTCGCACAGCACGAGCATACACGTCTCACAACATCATGCAGCGAAGTGGGTTCGTCGTTGTTTGTCGCACACGGTTGTCTCAAAACAACGCCTGTGACTTTCGTCCCATTTCTCCACGAAACCCTCCTCGATTTGGCCTCGAAAGCGGCCGCTGATTGTTCACTAGACATCACATGATGCAAGCTTTCACTTCATGCACTAATGCGGCTAACGCGCCCGAGTGTAGCTCGGACCCATCGTCCACAGGCCTGAACCACATTAAAGATGTGACCATTCCGTGCGACGATCACGCCAACAGTCCGCGTACCCCTCTACAGTCACCTACTAGAAATTCGAGCCCGACCGAGCCTCAACCAGATCTAACGCCCCTCCGGCGCCGCTTCCTAGACGAAGTTGGTATGTCGCTAGCGACGCCGCCGCGCACACCGAGCTCAACCAAGAAACGCGCCAGTCCCAGCAAGAGGAGCGAGTCGCCAAGCAAGGGCAGGAGCAGCCCGACCAAGCAGAGGCTAGAGATTGGGCCAGGCGGCTTCTACTTTGAATGCGAACTGCCTCTGAGCAAGATCACGCCGAAGAAGAAGGCCCAGGAAGCTATGACACCAACAAGGCGAACGCCCAGCCCAATGAAGATGGCAGACGAGATGCAGGCGACGATGTCGAGGGACCCCAGTCCAGCGAAAGCGACGCCATCCCGGCGCGGCAGCCCTGATAAGCAGACCCCTACAAGGCACCCTCACAAGAGCGTGATGGCGAAGCAAAATACGCCGGCACGGTCTGGTGTGGACAAATTGCCAGCTATCAAGTCAAGTGTCACAAAGAAGGGCATCCCGAGCAAGTCCGCTACACCAAACCCGCGTGCTTCCTCTTCACTTCGAAAACCTGCGACTCCTACACCAGAGAGCAGCAGACAGAGTGGCAGGCCGACACCGACGAAATCGATCAAACTGGCTTCTCGGGTTGCCAAAGATGCTGTCACGCCGAAACCACTTCGTTTCGCCGCTGAAAAACCAGGACTGAAACAGAGCGCTGCGAGCAACAAGACAAATTCATTGGCAACCCCGAGCTTCTCAAATTCCTCGAGGCCACCACTGAGCTCAGTCGGCGAGGCGCAGACACGACCGGAACGAGGGGGCTCTTTCAACATCGGCGAGTCCATGGCTGCTTTGAATAAACATACTCCACATTCGCGCAATGCAGAACCTGATCAGCCCACTGGCGGAAGTGATGTCTCAGGTCCGCCAACACCATTACGCAAAGAGGCGGCGAAGCTTGCGCGCGTTGACTACGTCAGGCTGCCTTACAGCAAACATGATAGCGCCGTGAAAGAGCCAGAGGCTCAGGCACAATCTGTGCATTTGTCAGATGCGGTTCCAGAGCCTCACATCTATGCCTCACCTTTCCACATCAAGGAGCAAACTTCACATTACCGGCCGCTTCCGGCGGCTCTGGAAGCTTCATCAGGCTCTGAAGCTGGGCCGACAAGGCTCACGAAGCAAGTCAAGTTCCAGGGTTCTGAGCCCACACCAAGTCGACTGCCACGGCCAAAGACGATGAGACGTGCTGGTACAGATCCGCTGTTGCATCTTGCTATGCAGCAAGAGATGAGCCAGCTCTCCAAATCATTGAACAACTCCCTCGGGGTCGAGTTCAGGTCCACAGGCAGTCAAAACACGTCCCAGCTACCATCTATTGTCGGTGCAGTACTCGGGTCTGAACAAGGCACTCCGCGTCCGAAGAAGCGGACCCAATTATTACGCACCGCATCTGACGTTACAGATGTTTCGAATGCATCTGGATCATCGATCAGTTTAGCTGGAACAAGTGCGTCAAAGACTCAAAAGAAGCTTACCACTCCGAGCACTCCAAATGCGGCAAAGGATACAGGAAAATGTTTACCAAAAGGTACGCCAGCCCGCGTAATAAGAGACACTCAAGCTGCAGTAAAGGGTTCAGATAAGCAACATCACCTGAGGAAAGTGGCCTCTCATGCGTCGGGATTCATACGCCCGCAGTCCACCTCGTCAACCCACTCAGTAACTCCCCAGAAGAAGCCTACTGTACGTGGTCTCCCTAGCACGCCCTCCACTGTGCGGGTGGCTCCATCCACTCAAAAACCAAGAGTTACCGCAACACCAGCAAAGGCAAAGGCTACCAGCACTATCCCACACAGTGCCCGTAAATCTATCTTTGACCCCACAGCGCGCAAGACTGCGTCGCCAGCTCGTGTCAGAACTCAGCAAGCCCAACCGAACACACAGCATGAACCTGCTCCTCCCCCCGTCTTCGTCGGCGCCCAAGACATCGCAGCACGCGTTGCGGAATGGAACAAGCCCAAGCCCTCCAAGTCCCTACGCACGACTCCTTCGCCCCCAAAGCCCAAGCCTGAAGTGAAGGAGAGCTACACGCCTCCAGGATCCCCGCCCAAAACCAACGCCCCCACTACTGCTCACGGACAAAAGACGCCCACTTCCCTCCACCCAAAGACACCTCCTAACCTCTCGCCCAATACACCCACTGCCCTCCACCCAAGAACACCATATCGCGCGCGAGGATCTGCGACTAAGCGCTCAGCTCCGGGAACGCCGGTGCAGGGCCGCACGCCGACGCGCAACCACATACCGGGCCAGAACCGCACACCAGGACAGAGTCGAGCGATTGCGCGCTTGCGTGCAGACCCGATGGCGACGAGGACGCCGAGTAAAGGCATTCAGGATAGTTTGAGCGAGGCGATTGATCGGAAGATTGAGGAGGATAGGAAGAGGGAGTTTGTTTGGAGGGGGTGAGGGTGAGAAGAAGGGGGTTGGGGGAGTGGGAGTGATGGGGGTTGGGGGAGTGGGAGTGATGGGGGTTGGATGGGAGGATATCAGGGGAGAGATGGGTGTTGATGGAGGATATGAGAATGGTGATTTGTGGCGTGTTAGGATAGTGCTTGAATTTTGGACAGATTTAACGATGGAGGGATGGGCTTGAGGGATTTGGATGTGGATATGTAGAGCTCTTCTTCGAGAAGATGAAGGTAACACATGATGGCATGAGGAATTGATAACAGTGCAATATCATTGTGTAGAGGCTCAGATCTAGCTTCATTGATCGATCGATTAATATTAATCACCGTCCGCTAAGCCACCCATCGACGCCTAGCCCATTCACCTCACATAGGTTATACAGGATTCTCAGAGTAGAGGGCTGTCACCCTCCATGAGCGTGTTCTTACCGAAGCTATTTCAAAGCCTGATTCTCTTTGTGCCTGTCCGCCTTATGGCAGTACGCAACACACTTGAATGAGGAGTTTATGCCCTAGTTTAAGATACCTAGATACGCAGATGTCGTAGCAAATACTTGGACAGGCCACGTATTGCGTCTTGGATCGAGCGCTCGTTTGAAGTTACTGGAGAGTGTGTGATATTGTGGCTTATCTTCAAATTGTGTTCATGCGTTTCGCGCCTGTACTTTTTTGAGGAGGTGTGATGTTCATTAAAGGCGGATTTGGGGGCTTGTTACTGATAGGTCGAGAGAGAGAGTCATGGTCCTGGCATGAGATTATACTTGAGAAAGTAGGGTAGCATGTGGCCAAATGCTGGCGAGTAGATCTCTATTAACGTTCGAGTTTTTATTGTGAGTGGTCTTTGCCAGCTGATATTAGATATGAGGAGAATAATTTAAGAACATTGTGGGAATTTGGTCAGCTCAATGGCACCTGTATTGATTCTAGCTACCAATCAAAGTTGCCACTAGACTTGTTGAAGAAAGGTAGGAAGAAATTATTCACAGTCTCTGCGTCGTGTGCCATCTCAAGTACCCGTAACGTATATACCAAGCCTGTTAACCTAGTACATGTCTTGAATCCCACCTTTTCGGGCATAGATCTCGACAACAGTGTTGTCCGTCCAATCCCCCTTATTTGCCAGATCAATCCCAATGTTCCGCAACCACTCAAGTCTCATAAGCGGGATCTCCTCCTGACCCTGCCAGGGCTCGCTCGCGTACAAACCCTGCCGGACCAAAGGCTGCGCTGCATATAGTTTAACCTCGTGATGAACGCTCCATTGCTTTGGAAAGTGATCTTCTCGCAGATCTCTGCAGCGCGCTTCAGGCCCTCCTTGTTCGCCTGTACATCGAAGAATGTATCCAAGAGATTGTTCCTCCAGTATAGTTTCTGGTTGTCTTCCTCGTAGTGCTGCGGAGGGATGGGCGAGACGCGGAACTGAAGCTTGAGGTCTCGAGCAGACATTACAAGTTGCATGAGGGGCTTGAGGTCGACGCGATCTTTGAATGATGCCAGGAACGGAAAGCAGACGAGGAAGTCTCCGAAAGCTGTAGAAGGACCCTTCGGGAATGTTGCGGATATGTAGGGGAAGAGTTGGGATTCGGTGAGCATGGGTTGGACGTGGTGGCGGTAGAGAGGCAGCATCTCCTGGCGGATTTGAACACACGTTTGCGTGAGGCCGAGGCTTTGGCGTCCGAGTGCATCCCAAGGTACAGAGGTAGATGCAGAAGAATTGGGGCGGGGTTTGTCCAGGGGGACGATGAAGTCGTCGATGACGTAGGAGTAGACCATGTTTCGCAGTTCTGTAAACTGTGAGTGAGATATACTTGGGAGCATTGACACACGAACTTACCTCCTGGGAGATCTCAGAACCGAAAGTGTTGCTGCCTGCCTGCAGGGAATTGTGTGTTCGCGGCATTGCCTTGAGACACTGGTCCCGACGTGTCAGAAGACATTGGTGCGGATTTGGGTTTTCGCAATGCGGTTGAGTCGGGTGCGGGTGTTGGGGGTAGAGTAGCTGAGTGTACAGGAAATGAGAAGAGCTGATGGAAGTAATGTACCGGCCAGTGCTGGTCATGAATGCGGAAGTGGGGCTTTCACTGACGCCAGTGATTACAAAACACGTGCAGGCACCAGACCTTACCCCAGGGTGAAACGAAGATTCCAAACGGAGAGCCCAACTATGATTATTTTACCCCATTGTGGAGGACCTCAGCACAATGATGCAAGTCTTTTGATCACGCGTATTAGAACCACGTCCATGTTTCCACATGTCTCGAGGCTTATGCTTTCCACAATCCGGTCAAAAGCTTGAAAGTGATTCGTCTAATCTAGGTCTAGATTGATGCTCTTAGCAAACACCCTCGACGTATGACTTGCATTCCCTTCACTAGGAACCATTTTCAAGCGATAATTGAGTACCCTAGGCACATAGCGTATATGAAACGTAGCAGAGACCGCAGTCTGTGAAGTTCTTTCCCCTTGGACAGTTGTACCAGACGTGATCAGAATCAAGCACGCAGTCTTGTACATGACAAAAGAAGTCGTATTTTCATCGAGTCCGGCGTAGACGAGGCTGTGCTTGGGGAGCCGTCGCATTTTAAAAATAATCAGATTGACAGGTATCTCAAGAGGTGCTGGCAATGCTACAGCAGCCACAAACGTTGACGAATTGAGGCAGGATGTACAGTAAGAATCAAGAGGCGCGACGTTTTCTTTCTGGTGCTACCAATCGCTTCACAGGTGCTTCATTCAGCTATGAACAGGAGAGGGATCCATCAAATGCCTTCTCGACCAATTCTTTACCTGCCCTAGCTTGTAGCTATCCATCGACCTAGCGAATCTCAATCCTCCCCTGACAACATCTACGCATCACTCTTCCAAGATCCAAGGGTTGCCTTTCGATCGATCCTCTACACCTGCTCAGCCCAAGTGGTAACAGAATCATACCGGAATTGCTCCATGTGACCTGGCAGCCCGATCTCCTTCAACCACTCAACCATTTTGGGTTCACTGGGCAGTCCGATACCATAGTGGGCACGCGGCGTCATCCAAGGCTCCGCATACTTTGTGCGCACTTCCATGCAGATCATGCTGAAAGCATGGCCGGAGGACTCGGATATGTCGAACGTGATTTTCTTGCAGATTTTGCTTGCGCGCTCGATGCCCTCTTTGTTGCGCGTGTCGAGGAACCTATCCAGAATGGGTACTTCGTACAGCGGGAGGTTATCGCTATTGCCAAAGTGCCCAGGAAGGGCACGTGCTCGAACAAATTCCAGATCGAGTTTGCGTGTGGAGGTTGCGAGGTGCATGATGGGTTTGAGATCGACGTGACAGCCAGCCATCTCGTTATGATGGTGCCAGAGGACGAGGGTGCCGAATGCGTCAGCTTGATTCGGGAACACTGCAGAGATGTAGTCACAGGCGTGGGAACCACTGTGTGTAATGAGAGGCCAGACGCAGTGGCGATACTGGTACACCTGGCCACAAAGACCAAGGCCCTTCAGTTTCTAGTCAACTTTTCATACGATTCGAAATTCTACTACCTGCACAACCGGATCGAACCATACGAGAAGTTGCTCAAAGAGTTTCTCCATCCACACGACAATCGAGGAGGCTTAACGCGCGTTGCCAAGCTCTTCAAGGATATCAAAGTGAAATTTGGTTCAGGTTTCGTTGTGTCGTTCACGGTGTACACCGCAGATGCCAAGCCGTGGACGCCCAAGCGCTGTTATGTGGGTTGGGATGAAGAAAGAGATAATTGAATTGTTGAACAGTGTCGGCTGCTATCCATCATCGGCTGTGGCGGCAGCTATCATCGATATCAACGCAGAAGGCAGAGAGGACTGCGACACTATGGAGTTCAGACAACGAGTGGCTATGTTGAGGGCCGGGTCTTGAGCGAATGAGCGGATCACGTGCATGAATCTTGGAAGGCTTTCCCACCCAAGCAGGACAACTCTAAACGGGGCCGAGTTATGTCCTGATCATGACCGAATCCCAAGCTGCGATTCAACTCGATCCGTCTCGGAGTTCTGCCATACTTCAAAGTAATTGGTGGGATCAGTCACACGGTACTGACTCTACTTCCGGGATGCAGAACGATAGCTTTGAGCAAATAAATCCCCCTCGTCCTCATTTTCTTCTATGTGTCCATCGTCCTCATCATTCCCCACATCCTTCTTGTCACTTCCAGCCGTCTCTTCATTCTGATTCACCACGCCCCCACCACCCACAGTCACAGAACTACCCTCGTCACTTGCACTGTCCTCTTCATCCTCCCTCTTCACCACGCTCTCCCCACCCCCAGTAACAGCACTACCCTCGCTACTCGCACTTTCCCCTTCCGACACGCAAGCACGCTTAGGACTAGGCGATGGTGCATCCTCCCTAATCGAGCGACCGAGCGTGCGTGCCGAATCTGATGAGTCTGACATAGCTGAGCGGCCGATTGATTGCGATGAATCGGATGAGTGCGAAGCTGATTCAATGGAGGGGCCGATGGTGTGAGAGGAAGCTGAAGAGGGAGATATAGTATGAGATGTTTGCGATGCTGAGGGAGGTGTAGCAGCGGGTCTTGCTGTATCTGACGAGCTTATCGTCGAGGATGTGTTAGGAGCGTTCATTGATGAGGAGCTTGCTGTGCTGAGTCGATGGTGAGGACTGAGTGAGCAGAGGAGAGTGTGCGAAAAAACGTGAGACTGTAGGAACAGAGTGGGAGGAAGAGCTACTGATCTGGGCTTGCTCGGTTGATAGAAACAAACGAGCGCATAGCAAACTGCAGAGTGTGGAGTAATTTGTCCTGAACATTCCTTTTGTCTAATCCTAGAGGTACAAACATGCAGAATCGCCACACTCTTACTTCCGCCTTTTGCTTCTCTTCGATGATCTAACCGTTCATCACAGCGTCCTGTTTCTGTCAGCAACTCCGCGCACACTCAGCAATTTACCGCAAACTCACCCTAGCAATCGCATACAACGGCTTCACCCCAGTCCAGTACTCGAACTGATGCACACCCTGCCCAACAAGCACCTCCAGCCCATTCACCGTCTTCCATCCAGCATCCTGACCCAACTGGATCAGCGCAGTAACAGGCGGCTTGTACGCCATCTCGAGCAGGATCCTCTCCTCTCCCCTCTCAGTCTTGACGCCCTTAGCCTTCTCAAACACCGTGCATAGCGTCTCGCGGATCGAAGGATCGATAGGCTGGTCTGCGGGGATGGTGCCAATGGCGACTGTGGGTAAGGAGTCAAGAGTCTCGACTTGCTCTGGCGAAGATATGGTCTTGATGTTGAACTCGGCCGGGAAGTCGTTCTTGAGTGTTTCCATCTTTTGTGCGTTGCGACCGAGGAGGTAGATAGGTCCATAGCCCATTTCCTTGAGCGCATAGATTGCTGCGCGACTGGTACCGCCACCGCCAATGACGAGTCCGGCACCGACACCATGAGCACCGGTGTTGCGTAGGATCAGGATCATGCCGAGGTAGTCTGTGTTGCGGCCAATGAGACGTGTGACTTGTTTGCCACTGCTCGCGTCAATAGATATTTCGGGGACGATGGTATTTAGTGCGCCAATGGCTTCGACTTCAGGGCCGATGCCATCGATGAACGGTCGAACATCTTGCTTGAGTGGGATGGTAACACTTGCACCACCAAAGTCCGGCGCGCGAATGATATCCTTGATTGAATTGGCGTCCGTCGTCTCGTGCAAACCATAGTTGTGCGGTAGACCTGTCTCACGGAACAAGCGGTTGTGTAAACGCGGGCTCGGACTTTGCAACACAGGCGAACCGAAGATGCAGAACTTCTTGGTCGGTATCTCGCCCATGAGCGAGAGACCGCGGCGAATGTCGGCTGCTGAGAGCTGGCCCGGTGCCGTCGCTGAAGGAAGAAGAGGATGCGAGACAGGAGTCATGAATCCATTGAGGATTCGACTCAGCTTGCCTTGCTCGCCCATGTTGATGGCGATCAGTGGGACTGGGTGTGCAGTCTCGGCCCAGCGCTTGAATTCTGCGAGCGCATAATTGTCTTGCAAGGTCTTTGCAAGACCGCAAAGCTTGACCACTGAACCATACTGAAGCGCGCGGTTATAGTACTTCATCCAAGATCCATCGCTCCAGCTGAGTTCACCCTTGGGATCATGGTGACTGGCGATGATCTCAGTGAAGCCGCGCGATTCAGAAACCTCGCGCAGTATGTTCTCTGGCATTGTCATCTCCAAGTCAACAAATTCGCAGCCAAGTCGGATAGCGGTCTGATACAGCGCGAGGGCTTCATCATATGCTTCGTCTGGAAATTTGCCGCTTTGCGCCTTTGTTCGCAGAGTGAAGATGACAGGTATCGTGGTTGCATTCCGTAGTATTGTCAACTGTTCAATGACAAATTCGGGGGTTGGCAGTCCCTCAGACCCTTCCGGATCTTCCAGCAGGTCAACTCTCAACTCGACCGCATTTGCGCCAATGACGATTTCTGGCAGGTCCTTTGCAAAAGGCTGCAAGTTCGGCGCGGATAAGCACACGAAGAAAGAGTGCTTCTTCTGCTTGATGGTTTTTAAGGCCGAGGTTCGTCCGGTGATGACATGCAGGAAACGCCCAATCTCTGTTTGCGTATGCGCAAGTGCTTTTGAACCTGCAGCCTGGCTATGGAAGCGATAGTTGCTGCATTCGACATACCACGGCTTTCGCCTCAGCCAGACGCCCATCATGTCTTCAACATAAGCAGGGCGAGTCTTGTCAATCTGCAAGAACTCAACCACCTTATTGATGTCTCGTGAGACCAGAAGAACAATGCCGCCGCTTTTTTGATAATCGACAAGAATCTTTCGTGCTTCAGGCATTTCGACGACACCACCTCCACAAGCAAAGATATGGCCTGTCGGCTTCTCATTGACAGTTCTCTGCAACAGCTCAAGTTCTGCTGTACGGAACCCGTCCCAGCCACTGGTCTTGATGATATCAGGGATGGTCATGCCCATGTGATCCTCCAAAGCTGTGTCAAGATCGATGAGCGGCCAGCCTAGAGCACGTGCTGACCAGCCACCAGCAGTCGTCTTGCCCGCTCCTCGCATACCGATGATGAAGATGGATCTGTGCTGACTCTTTGATGCAACCTTCTTTCCATGCGAGTGGTTTGGCAGTTCAACGCCAGTGAGCTCGGCCTTGAATTGCTGATTGAGGATATCCCAGTAACCCGGCCAAGTCTTACCCGTGCAGTCCTTCTCGAGAATGAGAACAGGTTCCGGAGCCACGAGTGCAAGAACACCGAAACTCATGGCGACGCGATGGTCGTCATAGCAGTGAATACCTTCCTTTGGCGCAGCAAGTTCATAGCCTCGTCCGTCTACCTCGATGCCATCATCGAATTGTCTGCAAGTTATGCCAAATTTAGCAAGTTCATCTTCCATCGCTTGAATGCGGTTGCACTCCTTTACACGTTGATTCGCAATGCCGTAGATGCGAGTGGTGGTAGATGTGCCATTGGATGAGCATACAGCAGCCAGTACAGATGCAGTCAGGAAGGCATCGGTCATTGGCTCCATGTCAATCTCCTTGACGGCCTTGAGTTGCCCGCGAGGAGGTCCAGTCACCGTAGTGGAAGTCTTGGACTGCTCAACTTTGCAGCCCATGGGTCTAAGAACTTCGATGGCGAAGCGGGCATCTCCTTGCAGGGAGCTGGAACCAATGTTCGGGACCGTACAGGTGGTTCCTGTGATAGCTGCAATAGCCAGTGGGTACGTGGCGGAGCTTGCATCGCTCTCAACAACATACTCTGCCGGGTTCGTGTACGGCTTGTTTGGTATGCGATAAGTGTTCGGATCGCTCTGATCTCGTTCGACCTGTACGCCAAAAGATGCCATCATCGCAATCGTCATGTCGATGTATGGTTGCGAGATGACCTTGCCGCCTACCAAGCGTAAAGTGACTGGCGTCTTGGAGTACGGCGC
The DNA here is from genome assembly GCA_003501895.1 of Phaeosphaeria sp. A1 3.1a. Taxonomy (NCBI): domain Eukaryota; kingdom Fungi; phylum Ascomycota; class Dothideomycetes; order Pleosporales; family Phaeosphaeriaceae; genus Phaeosphaeria; species Phaeosphaeria sp. A1 3.1a. The sequence continues at coordinate 19,888 of QVXC01000007.1, forward strand.
ACTCAACAAGATCGACGATACGTACTGCGAAGATACGTTGGCTGTGAGTTCGATCTCGCCATTGAAAGATGCAGGCCCGAAGCCGCCACAAGCTGCAATTCGTAGAGGAAGACTACCTTCGCTTTCCTGGTACTCGATGGCAATTCCCATGGTCCGGAGAGACTTGACAAGAGGGCCAATTGGCCGTTCCTTCATGCGGGCATTGCCAGTCACTATTGTAGATGTGACGCCTGCTTGAGCTTGGCATAGCGCAGTCACCGAAGTCAAGAATCGTGCTGCTGTGCCAGCGTTGCCTAAGTATAGTTCATTGCTGGAAGCCTGGAGCTGACCGCCATTTCCGGTGACTACCAGCTCCTTGCCGTCATTCTCCCACGAGAAGCTGGCTCCCTCCATCTTAGCCAGCGCATCTAGCATGACCTGGGTGTCGTCCGAGTGTAACAGGTTGGTGATGCGGCACGAGCCAGTACCAAGCGCTGCTAGGACAAGCACCCGGTTAGATACGCTCTTGGAGCCAGGAGGTGTGCATGTCACGTGCAGATCGGAGGGCGTGCCAGGATGAACGGAGATACTCGGTGATAGCGCGATCTTGATGTCGCGGTCGACCACCGAGCTTGCCTTTTTCTCGTGCGTCCTGCCAATGCCTGACAGAAGCACAATCTTCTTGACAGCGCCTGCATTCTTTTTGTCTACCGCCATAATCTTAATGAGTTCATCGACTGGGCAATGCTTGTTTGCCGACCGCCTGCGTACTGTTTTGTCTGCAAGAGACGTGGGCAGCCCGTAGCTTGCAATGCATTTTGTCAGACGCGCGACGGCAGATGGGTCCAACACTCCAAGGTACCGCGCCAGCTCTGCTTCCTTGACCATGCCAATCGCAACACACTCGCCATGCAGGATCTGAGGTGTGAGTATAGCCTCGAAGGCATGGCCGATCGAGTGTCCAAAGTTCAGCAAGTTGCGCAACCCGCCCTCGCGCTCGTCTGCCGAGACGACCTCTGCCTTGACGCGTACTGAACCGAGCACAATGCGCTTGAGTATCTCGGCTATGCTGTCGAAGCTCCTCCGTCCGTCTGTGGTCTTCTGGTCCAGCGCGGCTAGGATTGTGTCCGCATTGCCCTCGAGCGCAGTGAATTCTTCCTCGTTCCAGATAGCAGCTGTCTTGACGACTTCTGCCATGCCATTGATGACCTCGCGCTTGGGAAGCGACTCCAAGAACTGCAGGTCGATGTATATCCTCTGCGGCTGCCAAAATGCGCCAACGAGGTTCTTGCCTGCCGGCACATCAATGGCTGTCTTGCCGCCAATGCTCGAATCCACCATTGCGAGCAATGTGGTCGGCACATTTACAAACTTGATGCCGCGCATGTATGTCGCTGCAACATAGCCGATCATGTCCCCGATGACTCCACCGCCCAGCGCTATGATGACGGTGTCGCGCGTGCATCCTTGCGACAACAGCCAGTCTTCGACGGCGGCTTTTGTGCTTCGTGACTTGGATGTCTCGCCGGGCGATATCGTGTATGTGAGGAGGCGTGGAGGAGAAGGGGCCGAGGCGGCTGCAGCTGCGAAGGAGCGCTCAAAGGTGGGCGTGTAGAGGGGACCGATGTTGGTGTCGGTAATGAGGACGTAGGTCGAGGAGGGAATATTTTTGACCAGATCTTCTGCTACGTAGCTCTGCCATAGACCGTAGTCGACAACAATCGAGTCTTTCCCAAGGATATTGACTTTGGTGGGCTCAGCTCTCAGCCCGTTGGTTGCCATGGTGGGCTATGACTGTCCCGCGCAAATGTGCGAACCACACCAGATTCGTGGATTTCGGGGGCGGCAGAGTCTACAAAGGCTCAATTGACATCTACACGTACGGCCCAACGCGCCTTTTACGGAAAGAAAGTGAACTGTGCTTTGTGTGGTTGATGGCGCTTTGATGGGAGCTGCCCTTCAATAAAGTTGACGCGGGCGGTCATTTCAGCCCCTCCGATCGGACCTCGACCCTGCAGCAACTGCGCTAATCACCGTTCCCCGAACGTCGAAACCCGTATCCCCAAGGACCTTGCAGGATATTACTTCTTCCATGTAGACCGCCTTCGGGCTCGAGGCGTCAGCCGTGTTGTTCTTCTCAGCTCATCAACGAGCCAATGTGCGCAAGAGGTTGTATTACGTCATCTCATCCTTCGAAACTGACCGCCTCCTGTGATGTGAGCAGAAGGCGGAAAAGTTCCAACATGCGGCTGAACTGCAGTCTCTAATGTGAGCAGATTACAGTAGCTCTAATAGCTTCACAGTACACATGTCAGCTCCAGACGGCCAGGTCAGGGTGTTGGTTACCGGCTTCGGCGTCCGTTTCTCCATACTTGTCTTCAGCAAAGTAACTAACCCTCGTCAAGCCTTTCCTCGACATCGCAACGAACCCATCGTGGGAAGTTGCACGTCGACTGCCCACTGAGCTGCTAGGTGTCAATGGCGAGAGCATCCGCATTTTTGTTCCATCGGAACCGACTCCGGCCGCATATCACAAGATTCTTGCGCAGACGTCGCAACTCGAACAACACGCGCCAGCCGTGACAGTTCATATGGGGCTTGATGTCGAGAGTAGCCCAGGACTGTTCAAATTGGAGAGGGGTGCCCTGAAAGAGGGTTACCACGACATACCAGACATCGATCGCAAAGTTTTCACGCGTGCAGAAAACAAGAAGACTTTCGGCAAGTCTCCTGCATCGTTCGCCACGTCGCTGAACATCGACTCTGCAGTGGAATCGTGGGTTGCAGCATGCTCATCTCTGGCCATGTCCAAAGGACCAGGTGCCTCAACCGCAAAGCACAAGGGAAAGAAAGCCAGCAAACAGCCGATCGAAGTGCGCCTGAGCGACGACGTCGGAACATTTGTGTGCGGGTTTCAATACTACAGCAGTATGTTACAGACACAAAATACGACGGGCAAAAGAGATATCGTATTCCTCCATCTGCCAAGACTAGAAAGCACGGAGGAATTAGAGATAGGGAGAAGAGTCACGGAAGAATTGATAAAAGCTTTGGTAAATGTCAGAGAACCATGAGCAGTGGCCAGACAAGCGCCTGTTCCAACACAGTGGTGGGGCCCGGCTGAACGGGGTGCCATGTGGGATTGATGCACCTCCCGACGTCCAGGAAATGCAAGAACATCGGATCAAGATCATAACTCGATCAAGTGGCATCATCGTGGTTACAGTAGGAGAAGTCTAAGTGGCTGGAGTGCTCCCGAGGTCGTCTCAAAGGCGTCTTGCTGACTCACCTGGACCCGATCACTTCCCCAAACGCGCATCTCCCTCCATCTCGGTCTACCCCAGACACAAATTGTGGATACGACGACCCTGAATATCTGGTGCGCCCAGCCTTGACTACATGCCAGATATAGCCCATCTGGTGCATCCGTCTGCCCGTCGCCGCGTACGGCATCCTTCACCGGCTGTTGAGGAGCCAGTGCGCACTTGCGAGATGAGGCTCGGTGACCAAGACAGGACATTCGGCATTGTCATTTGACATGAATACTGTTGTAGCTTCCTTTCCACGTGCGCAGTGCTTGAGTACCCGTGCTGAACGGTCTTGGCCCTGGAGCCACCCAAGCCCAACGTCCACATGCAGAGACACGGTTCCTTCAATAGCACGCAGTGCTTTGCGTCACGATGCTACTATCAGACTGCATGTCCTGGGCCTGCTCTTACAGAATATATTCAATGAATTATAGATTCGTTTACCACAGTCGAAGAACAACAGGCCAAGGCGGATTACGTACGCTAAGGACGCGGCATGCTCTTGGTATTCATAACAGCCATGGTTAGCGAAAACGCCACGACTGAGCCAAGTATATATCTCAGTACAAGACCTCAAAGATGCCGTTCTTTCCAGACAAAGTGGGTTCCTCGACCAAACAACAACTCGAATTGCCATTTAGCCTCTCTCCCAAGGACTGCACCTTCTTGGGAAACTCAGCTCAAGCCTCGAAAGGATTGTGATCATCATAAATTTGAGAAGCAGAAGACGAGGAGAAGGCATCGTCACCACCATTTTCCAAGCCTGCTGGACATATGCAGAGTAGCTCTAGGCTCATCGGGAAGCAACCGAAGACTATTGGGCATCGATGGAAGTGTAGTTGTGCAGAGAGGCGCAAGAGATTCATGCTGACACCCAAGCGCCAACCCCACCGACTATCGCCTTCCATCCAACATGTCAAGACCTGCGTGATTCCCGTTCAGGCAGGAAAGCCGGCGTTCATCAGCATTATCACGGACGACCGGATTGCTGTTCACCTGAATGTCTGAGCATAGTGGATATGGACGAGGTTCAGTGACCAGCGTGGCTAAGCGACGTCAACGGCGCCGTCCAAGGGCTCAGGAGTCGTTAGCATCTCGGCACCGTCTCATCTACCCCATGGGGTTGGCACACTTCCGTCAGACTGGTAGAGTACATATAAGATCTGACGAGCCCCCCATCGAAAGTGGTCTGATTGTCCAACGGTGATCGACTATTCGCTGTCATCCACTCACCTGCAGTCTCCTTCGTATATCTTGTTTGAGTATACGAGGACTTCACAGTATCTTCTCGCCATGGACAACAATATCGAGAAGTCTGATGTCAATGCCATGGAGCATAACGAGAAGGACATCGATTCCTCCACTCCAGGCACTCCACCTGCGAGGACCGAGGATGTGGAGAAGATTGGGACCTCAACAGCTGTGGACAAGGAGACCGAGAAGATGCTCCTAAAGAAATTGGACATCAGAATCATCCCAATGGTCTGCTGGATGTATGAATCACCACTCTATTAATCGAGGTGTCGTCCATCTGACTTGAACAATCGCTAACAGACTTCAAGCTATCTGATGAACTTCATGGATCGAGTGAACATCGGTAACGCAAAGCTGTATGGCCTGGAAGCAGATCTCGGGATGACCGGCGACATGTATCAGGCTGCTGTGTCCCTGCTCTTCGTCACATACGTTATTTTCGAAACTCCCTCGAACATGATCATCAAGAGAATGCAACCTGCGCGATACCTTGCTGGATTGGTATTCTTTTGGGGTATCGTGGCTACATTCAGCGCCTTCGTCAACAGCTTCGCCGCGCTTGTCGCCTGCCGACTGCTCCTTGGAATGTTTGAAGCTGGTTTATTTCCAGGCGTCATTTTATATTTGAGTATGTTTTACAACAAGCGCAACCTCGCTTTACGTCAAGCATACTTCTATGGAACCAGTGCTATCTCAGGTGCTCTCGGAGGTCTTGTGGCATACGCCATCGGAGAATTGGACGGAGCCGCAGGGTGGAGCGGCTGGAGATGGATCATTTTGATCAATGGTATCCCTACCATCCTCACCGCGATTGTGACTCCATTCGTCCTCCCCAACAGTCCCGAGACCGCCAAATTCCTCACTGAAGAGGATCGCCGGAACCTAGTCAACCTTCGCATGGCTGAAGTTGGCCAGACCAAATCAGGCCAGGAGATGAACAAAAAGGATGTCATGGACGGCGTCAAGGACTGGAAGACATATGCCTATGCGATCGCCCAGTTCGTCGGCCTCGGCATGTTGTACAGTTTCTCCGTCTTCCTGCCCACCATTATCTCCGAGATGGGTGGTGGTTGGACCCCCCAAGTGGTACAGGCGATGACCATCCCAGTCTACTTCGCTGGATTCGCGTCTTACATTATATCTGCTTGGTATGGCGACAAAATCCAGCAAAAAGGTATATTCTGCATCGGCGGCCTAACAACGAGCATGATCGGCTATATCTTCTTGATAGTCAACAAAGGCCTAGTGTTGAGTTACATCGGAACATTCGTCGTCGCCCTCGGTCTTTGGGTCTCTACCGGCGCCGCCTTCACATGGATCAACAACAACAACCCTCGATATGGCAAACGTGCTTTCGCATCCGGAATGCAAATCACAATTGGCAACATCTCCGGTGTTGTCTCTCCTTTCCTGTACTCTACCAGCACCAGGCCTACATACTACCCCGGATACGGTGCGACCATTGGAATGTTGGCCCTGGGTATCATTCTCTACACGGCGCTCCACTTCTACTTCCGCATGCAGAACAAGAAGAAGAGGGAGGGGAAGTTTGATCATCTGATGGAGGGTAAGACTGACGAGGAGATTGCTGAGATGGGTGAGAACAACCCGCACTACATGTACACGATTTGAGTTATTTTGTGAGTACCGGTGGTACTGGATATATTGGTCATGTTCGAGTCGTAATTTGGTATAATAAGCTTCGGAGATTAAGTTACAACTTTTTATCTTGACTAAAGCCTTGATTGTCTATCCTGTGGAAATGTATCGCAGCAAAGATAAAGGAACCCTTCGCCGAGTAATTGCAACAGCAGCAGACTATACCTATGTTTCTCATCCGAGAAGAACACGATTTGAGGTCAGAGCAAATGCTCATAGAATCTTCGCAATTGACAACCGGATAGCATCATGCACTCACCTTCGACGATGTGGGTTGTGGTGCATGGGCATTCCATCCGTTAGCACGTGACAAAATCACTAGTGCTCACGCTAAATCATGTGACGTCAAACCTGTGCCTGCCCATCCTGCATTACTCGACCACGACTTGAGACTCATACACAATCAACCAATCACGCCTCAACAGATCGCATGCCCAACATCTCCTTTGCTGGAGCAAAAAAACGCAAGACTCGCCATCCTGGCTTCGTGTTCAAAATGTCGCATCGAGACCCGGATTACACAACAGCACCGCCAAGCGGTCTTCTGTCCCTAGTAGATGAGCTACTTCTGAATATCATCGACCACATCGATAGTCGTGAAGCGCTTGTCACACTTGCTTCGACATGCATGCGATTCCAGAGTCTGGTGGAGCCTTACATCTGGAAAGACTTGCTTGTTCTCACCGGGCGCCACGCAAGACACATCTCGCAAGCTCTAGATAGCTCGGACACACGCGTGGACTATGTCCAAAGCTTATCGGTCCGGTATGAAGACAAACACAAACATGGCATCGAGGAGCTCAATTTCTTCATATCACTCATGTCGAGGCTGAGGCATTTGACAATAGAGAGCCCATGTCCGAACAATTCGGAGTGGAGGGCTGGCAACTATTTCGATGGTCATTCCAAGGTCGACTACAAAGATCTGCTGGCGGGTGCGGTCTATCCGCGGGCGGGGGTGCCACCCACTCTACCTATACTTCAGACACGTAGGTTTAGCGCCTCTTGCTTCGCAGAATGTACACTAATGTTGGGCAGTAAATCTCCACGGCCATGGCTCTGGAGATCAGAAATTTCGTCTTGGCCGTGCACAGGCAATGTTCTTCCATCCCACTCTTCGGCAAATCACTTTGTCGTGCTTGGACTTCGAAGGCGACATGGACAATGATCTGCTCAAGGAGAAACGAAGATCCACGCCATTATTGTCGCTCACGCTCATTGAGTGTAACGTCGATGTGGAATTCCTCAATGATGTGCTGAGTGTACCTCGATCCCTGCGAGAGCTTTCGATTGGCGAGAGATTGCATGTGTTTGATTGCAAACCCAGTCAAGACCCAAGCAAGCGCACTTCATCTGCTCTATTCCTTACCGCATTGCAGCAACAAGCAGACTCGTTATCGAGGCTCGTTCATGTAGGTGGGCAACTGGAGTACATACCCCAACGTGAACGTGATCCGGAAGGCCCCGGCAAGCTTCGATCATTAGTAAACTTGGAACATCTTGAACTCGGTGTTGAGTCCCACCTGAATTATTTTCTGCGAAACAACGGCTTTCCACCGTCTCTCAAGACGCTCAAGGTTTTGGATGCAGCAATCTCGCTGAGCACTGTTCGCAACATAAAGTCAGTTGCAGAAATCTGCTTCCGCTCTATCACTTCCCTCCTCACAGACTGTATGCCGCCATCTGTACAGCCTGATTTCACCATACAACTCCACTTCTCCGATCACGCTCTGTTTCGCTTCCTCATCGCCACACACCCTACAGAATACAACCGACTGCTCTCGACCGAGATCCTGGATAGACCTGCCATCTACAAGGCCGCCACTTTACTTAAATCATACAATGGCCGTTTCATAATCTCGCGCGACAATTTCCCATCCGGCACCTCCTACATCCCCCCGTACATGTACGGCGAGGAGCTTCCCGAGGAAGACCTGATGTACGACTCGAACGACTTTTGGAAGGTCACAGGTATCAATTATCAACTCATGGATGATGACGAGCGCAGAACACAGTTGATCAATGCAAAATCAATCAAGAGATGCAGAGAATGCACTCTTAACCATAGGTCATTCGATGAATGTCGGAGCACAGGCGATGGCAGCCCTTGTCTCGTCTGCCAGAGAGAGCGCATGATCTGTCGATGGACATGGGACGAATCTGAGGATACTGAGTATGATGATTCTTGGGATGAGGAGGAGCAAAATGCCGAAGCGGTATTGCAGCAGATCTTGTGGTCATAGGGATATAGAGGCCAAACCCCCGATGGTGAAGGCCATGTATCCTGATAGCAATGAAATCTTTCCTGCAAAAGTGGCTCGTATCAAACACAAGGAGAACTTCAAGCAAACTTCCCAATTACTCAGCGGATGTACTGCTCCCGAAACCAGGTGCTGAATCACTCCTGGCAGCTCGTGAAGCGTCCGATATAGTTTTGAGATCCCTGAAACATGCGCTCTAGATTGCCGCTCTGCAAGGCTTCGATGTGAAGCCATGTTCCTCACCTTTAACCCCCCGATTACGCCCTCTTCTTCGCCACCGCTCCCTTCGACTCTCCAACACCCAACAAAAACGCAATCCTCCCAATCCCAATCAGCGTCGTAAACACAATATTAACCCACTCAATCGGCCTCCACATCTCCACCGCCAACCGCCCCTGCATCTGCAACGCCGCAACAACAATGACAATCAAGCTCGCATCCACCACCAACGTCGCAGCCTGCACGATCCTCCACACCTTGGGATCGGGCGACGCGCGCAGCAAGAACGCGAAGATGAGGGCCATGAAGCCGTACAGGGGCGCGCATTGCCAGATCAAAGGGCCGTGGGAAAGCGCGATGTAGGGTGCGATTTTGGGCTCGGCGAGCATCTCGAGGAAGCCGGCGGGGTTGGCGATGGAGCTGACGATGGTGAGGAGGAGGACGAGGGGGTCGAACCAGGTGAACCAGATGCGGTAGAAGGTGTTGATGTGGGGTTGGGGCATGGTGGGTGGGTAGTCGTGATTTGGAATTTGATTTGGTAGTTTCAGAATAGTGTTGGTGAGGTGCTCAAAAACGGTCGATGGGGTGTTGAAATTGTTTTGGTTTTGTACTTTATTAGTCCTCAGGCATCTGGAGCTGAGGTGCATGCGGCGTGGTGCATTGCTTACTGCTTGCCGTCTTGGCTTGCGACTTTTGGGCTTGGGGCATGTAAGCTGACATGTGCACTTAAGCGCGGAATGTACCCAGGTGAGTCAAGCGCCGGTTTTAACCTATGTGCCTATGAAGATGTTCGCTTATATGGCTCGTAGATTTTCACTGTTCATGACTGTTGTCCTATCGGGTCATTTCAAGCGTGGAAAGCATCAACACATTTTATGCATGTGATTGATCCAGAGCCTAGCCTGGTCTCGCCTTTATCATTGGCTGACCTTTTGTACTCTATGGTAATTTGACAATGTACGTAAGTAGCTTCACGCTGTAGCATGAGATTGACTTTACGACGTCTGCTACAGCGTTCTATGAGGTCGCAAGAGCGGGGAATACCAGAAGGGTATTTCGTATTCTGAAGGATGATTGGAAGTGATTGATTGGGAAACACTTGTTTCGGTATTTTCTACCACATTATGGATTCAAGAGAATGTTTTTATGTATATGTGACTTGTATTGTGTATCTCCACCTTGTGTGTCACAGTCACAAGTGTGTCACAGTCCTAAGTGTGTCACAGTCACAATTGTGTACCCAGCTCAATCTTGGCGGATGAATCGTTCATGTTCACAATTGTCTTGTACAATTCTGGATAGTACATTCGTTTATGATACCCTATCCTCGATGCTCGAACTTCACAGACCCTAAAAAGACAGCGTGTTAAGACAGCTTCAACACCTCCATCAAGCTCTCCAACGTCCCATCCTCCTTGTTGAAGTACGTCTTATGCGCCTCGGCAGGATCAATCCAGCCAACCCGATCCGTCTCCGAGCGATACCCTAGGGTGAATGGAATAGTCTTGTCGATGTTAATGAGCGCCTGCATCCAGGGTGCGTGCCACGGAACTTCAGTGAGTTCGATGTTGCGAGGTATGGGTTCTACACCAGTGTCGACGTCCATCACATTAGTGGTGTCCCCATCGTCGTCCATCGCAGACGCTTCTCCAGCCGAGTGGGTTGTATCTGGCCGCTCCAGCCTGGCCGTCCTCGCCGTCAGGTCCTGGGTGAAGATCCACCGCATCGCCATTGCCGGACCGTGGCGTGCGAAGTCGTTCTCTGAGACCATTCCGCGCCTACAGTTGTCCAAGAAAATGAGTGGATCCCAATCTGTAGACGTCGCCACTGGTGCCGTGCGCAGGTCCTTCAGTGCTATGAACATACGATCTTTCGCCCTCGTCCCAAACCATGTGAGATCACACTTAGACGTGCGCCACGCATCGAGGAACTGCTTGCGCAGCTTAAAATCCGGGTTGTCGGAAGATGTAGTCATAGACTCAACCCAGGAAAAGAGGTATTTGCCCCATATGTGCTCAGACAGGTCGTACTTTGTATCATACTTTCCAACGAGCTTTGAGGCTAGCGTCATGACTGCAAGAATGAGGTTGTTCCGGCTCTGGTCGAGGGCGAACATGAATCCATGGAGCTTGTCGAAGCCAAAGTAGAAGATGATAGCGTTAGCTTCGAAAGGGAGATCAGGGTGAGCGACGTAGTTTCCGCGGGCGATGGCGTTGAAGTGCGCGAAGAGAGCGTGGAGGTCGTAGTCTGGCGGCGCACAAGGTGCGTGGCTCATGCCGCGATAGATGTCGCCCAGCGATAGCTGCTCATCTTTTGGCAAGCCACGGACCTTTTTCATGACGTGTGCGTAGTTAATGGAAGCGGTTTGGTGGAGCTTCAAGGCTTGTTCGAGGGTATATGTTGGCGCAGCACCGTTCGATTGGAGTGCATCGCCCTCGACTGCATCCATGCTGACAGGGGTCAGTTCTGCAACGATCCGTGGCCTGACTGTGCAGGATAATCGGAAAACGTAACGGGAAAGAGGTTGAATAGTGGATCTGTGGAAAGTATGGCGCCAACTCGGCGCGGTCACTAAGCTTGGACTGCGCTAGTTTAGATCGCAGTGAAAGTGGCTGAATTGGGGACGGGGAACTCCCTTTGACTGGCGCAGACACGCCTGCAAAATCAATCGATGGACGCAAACACGCATCTGTTGTAAAGCCACGGTATTTGTCTACAGCTGTGCGCCATTTGGGATGAAGGTGTGGTTTTTGCATTTCTATTCGAGCTCGCGAATTTTGTGCTGCAAGAACATTGGCCTTAGGCGCTCTTATGATGTCAAAACGCTTTTTAACTCGCTGACTGCTGATCTGCAGCAAATTTGAAGGTGAGCCGGCTATGACATTGATTTACATATCAGGTTAAGACTAGTGCAACTTGAAACATTTTCTGATATCACATTCTTTCTATCTAGTTGCTGGTGATTGCATGCTTCTACGACCCTCCAAATCTCTTCGCAGAGTTGCTTGACGGCGTGCGGGAGATGTGAGTGATCGGTAGGCCAGCTCCTTCTCAGAGTTGTAATCTTGTTTTCTCAATGCCTCCATGTTCCTGCCGGGAGAATGCATCCCTCTAGTTCCGCTCACTAAGACTAGTGTGGTCCTCCGCGCCATCCTCGGGCTCTTTGACTGAGAGCATGCCCATAGCATTAGACAGAGCATCTGGGGTGAAGAAAGTCGCGAGAGCCTTCTTGGCATCGATCCACTCAGGCCGGGTTGACTTGGGGCGTTGACCGAGCTTGAAGGGGATGGTCCTGTCGATGCTGGTGAGTGCCTTCAAGCATGGCTCTTCCCAAGGCAACGTAGTCAGGTTGATACCCTCGTAGAAGTGAGGCTGGTCCTCATCCACGTCCATATTGTCCTCCTCCTCCACTTCGTCCCCCACTTAGCAGTTTTCACACTCCCCATCTAACAGCTACTGCTTTCTCTCCTGCTCCCAGTCGATGTCTTCGTCCGAATCCACTTCGTTGCCGCCAAGGGTAGTCTGCTGAACTGTAGGATGTCCGCCCTGCTACGCCTTGCCAATCTTCCAAAACAGTCTATCTGTATGCTTCTCCTCCTCCATCATCTGCGCCTTCTTGGCGGCCAGAGACTTCTCCTGTGCAAGCACGTAGTGCATGGCCATCTTGGGTCCAGTGCGATGAAAGTCTTGCTTCGAGATGCGTCCGTCCTTGCACATCTGAAGGAACTCGACCGGATCACACTTGATCGGTCACACCAGCAGACAGATATTCGAGTGCTTCCAGCATGTCCTGCTTCCTGCGCACCGGGAACCAAAACATCTCGTATGGTGATGTAGCCCAGATGTCGACGAATATATCGCGATCGGAGAAGCCAGCGCCGGGGATGATGGACTCGATCCAGGCATCGATGTAGCGCGGCCATAGATAGTTGTACTCGTTGTACGTCTTGCCCTGATTCTTGACCATCTCTGCGGCCCAGGTGAAGATGGCGAGAACTACGTTGATGCGACTTTGGTCCAGGCGTACAGTGAAAGAATGACCCTTGTCCATTGCATAATGGAAAATGATTCGATTGACGTAGATGTGTAAGCTAGGCTGCGCGACGAAGTTGGCCCTAGCAATGTCGTCCCAGTAGTGGAAGAGAGCCTCGAGATCTAGGTCCGGAGGAGCAAAGTCGACTTCGAGCTTGTGTTGGTAGACATCCTTCAAGGTGGGCATGTCCTGGCGCACTTTGCTGCAGATGTACTGGTAGTTGGCTTCCGCTGTGGCATGAAGCTCCAGAGCTTGCTCAGAGGACAGCTTGGTCACCTTCTTTCCAGACGTTGCGGACCGCTGTTCAGAAGGCGAGTAAATGATGCGGTCATACATTGTTGTGTCCATGATGTCTGCCACGCGAGGTTCGTATGGCGTGGAAAATATGACGGTATAACAGCAGGTGCCGATGGGTTGAGTCAACAAGTGTGTCGCATGCAAGGAGATGGGCGTGGCGGAAAGAAGAAATTCAGAGCAGCAGCGATAATTCCACTTCCGGGAAAGTCAAAAATAAGCGTGAATAGCTAATTGGTGGTTCCCTAGCTGAGTGAATGGACTCGAAAGTCGCGAACACCCCTGACTCACTCAACGGCGATCAAAGCTGAGTGAAAAGACCGTGACATTTCGCTGCGAGAAGAAGCTATGAAGATAGATGAACAGAAAGGTAAGAGTGCTCCTGAGGAAATGTAGAAAAGAAGCAAAAAGAAAGCGAAGAACAGACCACTGGACAGATTCTACCAAGCCAAATACCACAAAAAGCTCAGTGGAGTATGGCGAGAGTCGAACCCGGGCCCTTGAAGAACCATCGTGGTTGATAACTTCGTACAAGGAAAGATGTACGGGCGGCACTGTGCCAACGAGGCTTTTCGGATTGTTCTGACAATTCTGAGTTCGTATGCAATATATATAGTCGACGACGATAGCTTCAGAGTATATTGAATGTCGTAGAAGACATTGTATGGCTGCGGGGTGCGCTGGGTAGTGGTGGGACGCCTCAGTGAAGGCTTGAGAAAGATTTCAGGGAGTGAGAGGGGAGGCGCGGATCGTGTATTGAGTGACGCGCTGAATACCAGCGCCAAAGGATGAAGAAGAAGAACATTTCGAGTATGATCAGAGACGGAGAATGAAGGTCGAGTGCGACAAAGCTTACATATCTACAACACCTGGACCAATATTACATGTCAGTCGATACACAAGCCTGGTTAACTACAGCCCATTCTAAGCACTCCAGATGCCGTCGAAACAAATTCGGCTAACGTCAGGATCTGTTACATGCTACTGATATAGAAGAATTGCTGTTTTGCTGTTTCACAGGACTGCACACAGGATGTAGGAATTACATCGAAAGACGAGCAAATCCAGACTACATAATGAACAGTACAGCAATGGACAAAAGTCTCCCATCTCCAGACCAGTTGATACTACTCGAAACTAGAAGAACCAGTATGGCTCATTTTGACATCAAGGCTGCACATTAGAGAGAGGTAAAGCGTCATAGCATCATGAGAATAAAATCTGCCAATATTAGTGCAAGTTCTCAAAGTGTAGGCATGACACTGAGCTTGAGAAGGTGGAACATACTGTCATCTGTCAGCTGTGTCTTCATAGAGAGAGAGAGAGAGAGAGAGAGAGAGAGAGGATGTACGTGTGAACTGCCTCTTATGAGGTATCGCATTTACACTTGTTTTAAAAGACAGTTCACACTTTGTGCCGGGGCTTAGTGTCGATGGTGGACATGACGATTCATGAATCGCGATACGTCACTCGCAGAAATTCGCCTCTATCTTCGTTGGCTGAAAGGCCATCTCAGCAAATCCATCCGCATGTATCGTATCATACGACATCTGCACATAAATCATGCTTCTTCACACAGTTCACTGATCGGGCGACGTCTCTAAGCTCAAGCCTCAAGCCTCTTTCTCTCACATTTTCATACATGTCCCTGTGAACAAAAGCGCATGAAAAAAGACTACGATTACTGTCTAAGATCTAAAAAGAGAGATGTCGATAATATGCAACGAGGAAGAAGAAGAATGAGAATCAAGTCTGAGAATACAAGTTCACACAACCTGATTCCACAACGCCAATGCAAGATGCAAGAATTCCCCAGACAACCCCGTGTACTACGACCCTTCTGTCTTCCTTTGTATGCTCAAACCCCATGTTCTACACACAACTGAGATGTACAATTAGTTGTAAATCTCCAAAGGCGCAATCTGATCCACATTGTACAACCACCCACCCCCTTTCTCCTCCGTCTCCAACCAATCATACGGCCAAAGCACTAAATGACCCTGCACAAGGCCCAACAATGTCCTCGCATCCTCCTTCGCCAACATGGCGTCCAGATCCGACGCGTGAAAGGCGCGGTTACTCGACTTGGTCGTGGCGCGGCGCCTTGAGCGCTTCGTTGAGCTGCGATTCGGCGTTGCACCCGTCTGTTGGGATGGCGGTACCTGCTCAGAGATGGTGACGGTTCGGTGGCGGGATGGCGGGGTAGCAATGTCTGTAGTTGCGGACGCCGGGGGCTCGGGCGGTGGAGCTGGGAAGGTGAAGGTCTTGGATGGAGGTTCGGGGTTCATGGGCGAGACGATGGCGTCTTCGGCTGGTTTGCGGTGTTCGCCCGACTTCTCGTCGTACTCGCCACTTGGGGACGCCGAAAGGTTGCTGGTTGTGAGCTTGAGTCGGTCCTGGCTTTGTGACTGGATGCGCTTTTCTTGGTCTTCAGTCCATTGCTCTACGCCGCCAATGCGTGAATGGTGGGTATTGGAGTCTTTGTCTTTTTCCGAGGAGTTGGTCAGCTTCTCGGAGAGCTTCTCTCCGACGGCGGTGGCTTGAGCACCAATGGAGCTTGCTGCCATGCTGAATCGCTCTGCGGCTGGGCCAGAAGTGCCTGGTGGACCAGTCTTGCCAGGTGCTTCTTGTTGTCTTCGCTGCTCACTCTTGTCGCCGCCTTGAAACTTTGTGAAGCGCTCTGCGAAGGCGGCGTACTCTTGATACTGCTTCCATGTCTTGACCTCATTATCAGGCATGCATCGGAACACCTGGCGGAAGATTTTGGTGTTGTTCTCGGCAACCTGGTGCCATGTGTCGAGGAAGAAAGAGTCGTTGATGGGGTCCCGCATGCAGTCATCCGTGACGAGTGGGCGACGCATTTCGGTCAGCAAGGGGTTCAGAATTGATGACGAGCCTTGGCTGAATGAGCGTGAAAGGGGAGGACCGCCAATGTCTGTGTCATCGAGGACAGGCAGAGCAGGTAACTGGCTTAATTGCGTAAGTCCCAACTTTGCAGTATCCATCCGTGGTAGCCTCGGTGGTGGGAGGCCCGCGAAACCCTCGTGATGGCTACTCAGCGCAGAAGCTTTTGTACCGGTAGTGTTGCTGCGCCCACGCGTTCGTGTGGCGGTTTGCTTCTTTGGTGTAGAGCTATGTGCCTCTGACGCTACATCCGAAACGAGCTTCTCGTGACCATGCTCATCATAGTAGGAATCACGACCTTGCGATACGCTGGGGCGACGCTGTTGTGCCTCTAGCATGTGGTCGGCACCCTCACCTCGGACGTCTTTTGCATGAGCACTGTTGCCCATCACGCGTGGATCTGCGGAAGGCTTCTTGTTGGCCTGAAGGTGAGGATTCTCGTTCTGAGCCCAGTCAAAGTCATGATTGAAGCTGTGCAGCTGCTCTGCTTTTGCTATCAGATCATCTTGTAGGCGATAGTTGTTCTCTTCCAGCTTCTGCTCGGTCTCACGCTGGCCAGTGGGCGAGGAGGGTGATGAAGACTCCGTCTGGAAGCCCATGCTTTCAGCATCGGACATTTGACTGGCCCATTCTTCTTCGCCGATCGCATCTGTGTCTATGCCCAAATGCTCGCGCATAAGACGCATACGAAGTGTGTGAGGGAATTTGCCGACCTTGTAAGGTTGGCCTGCCATATAGGAATCGAGCACTTCAGTATCGCGAACGACTGCGGCAATTTCGGAATCTCGTGAGCCCAGCATAGAACGCTCGTTGATATTGGCAGATCCGATGATGGCAACGCGATCGTCCACAACCATAATCTTGGCGTGAATGTAAAGTTGCTCCGTGACGAGCATCTTGTTCGGTCCAATCTCGCCCCATGATCGCAGGGCGTAGAACTCAATGTAGTCTTCAGGCTCAATACCAGCTGCACGCAGACGACCGAAGATTGAAGTAGGTCCGCGGCAAATGCTGTGGTACTGGCAGCTCATGATCAGTCGAACACTGCTACCCTCCTGCTCGTCGACCGTATTCTGGTATCCAGGCATTAGTGGGACGACGATGCATGCCCGCCAGTCCTCATCGTTGGCATGAGCACGCTTAATGCGATCCACGATGGCGTCATTAATCTTGTTCTCAATCTTTGTGCCGAGAACCTCGCTGCTACTGATGTAGAACTGGTTCTCGATGTAAACAAAGTGTTCTGATGTGGCAATCATTTGCACGTATGCATTCATGATACTGTGTTCGACTTTATTGGGTGTACCGAGCGACCAGGCGCAGGCAGATCGAAGAATTTGCACCTCACAAGTACCATCCAAACCAAGGGCCTCGATATCAGCAGGATTGAAGTCTGGTGGCGGAAGAAGGAATGGCGTAGGACGAGATGGTTTGCGCTGGCGGAGCAGATAGTTCCATCGCTGAACAAAGTGACGAGTCAAGTCACGCGCAGGTTGGCCTACAATTTGCATGCCGACATCATGCCATGGCATTCGAGGGACACGGCTGCGGTCGTACATTTCTTCATATGGCTTGTCCAGTGCAAAGAAATCTAGAACTCGCGGATTGGAGTAGTCCTTGCCGGGCCAAAGCTGACAGTGGTCTGCGTCCTTGGGGTTATCATCGAGCTCGAAGCCGGTCAGTTTGTCGTCAACCACAACGTGTTGCGGTGTATCCCATCGACCGAAGCAAAGATCTACACCACCACAGAAGGCTACAGTGTGGTCAATGACACAGATCTTCTCGTGATGTGACCAGAAGAACGTGTTCTGACGGATTTGATTGGGCGATCGTTGGACAAAGACATTCGGGTGCAGGTCAAGCAACGAGAATTTTGAGTACTCGGAATCGATCGGAATGGCAGCACCAATGTTGCGATACATGATAACAAAGATCTTGACGCCTTCTTGTGCCTTTCGTTGCAGCAACCTGTCAAGCCTCCACTTGTGGCTGATGGCCGCGGGTCGTCGCAGGTACAATTCGGGACTGAGCCACCAGTCGTGGATGTAGATAACATCTCGAGCCATGCTGATGGCACGAGATACATTCCACATGTAGTCACGGCCGTCGACGAGCCATTGAGCGTAGATCTTCTTGCGTACGGGTGCAAAACTGTCAAATCTCTGTCGCTGCGACCATAGTGTGTTCTGCGACATGAACGTAATGGACTCCTCGAATTGTAGTAACATCTTGTCGTTTCGTGCGAGAAGCTTCATCTTGCGCTCGGAATTGGTAAGTTTGAGCTGGTGGTGGCCGGTAGCAGATGCTTTGGCTTCGCTGGCGATAGCCCTGGCCTTCTTATCCCGCAGCTTGCCGGATCTCGACTCCATGTTGAAGTCTGCATCTACAAGAAAGACATCGTATACATTCATTTCCTCTGGCGAGTCCACGCATACCACGTAGCTGTGGCGTACAAGGAACCACTTCGGCCAAGAGCGGGCAATCAGAGGCTTGGGATGCCACTTCTTGTTATTTGTGACGCCTTTGGACGACTTGATCATCATGAAGCCTTCCTTACCGTGATAGCCACCTTCAGCAGCGAGCCGGACGCCGAGGGCAGACAGCTCCAGAAACTTGCAAAGCCGGTTGCTGTCAGGTCGAAAGATCAGGTACGTGATGAGGCCTTTGATGTAGATCTCAAGCTTCTTCCGTTGGCGCTCGTAGTGATTCTGCTTCTGCAGTGGCTGCCCTGGAGCTCCGATAAAACTCCCTTGGCGAGCAGCGGGCGTGCCAACTGCACTGGAGGTCTGTTCGTGGCCGCCTATACTTGACTTTCTACGAGCAAGTGCGAACGAAGACTTTCGCCGCTTGTTTCTCCCGGGCCGATCTGTCGCACTCGCATCGCCATCAGGGCCACTAGCATTCCCGGCTGCAGCAATTTCCTCCTCTTCCTCTTCGGCTTCGTCGTCGAGAGCTCCGTAGCCACGCAGGCCTCGAAGGTAGGGCATGACACTTCTGGGAAAGCGCGGCAGTCTCGTTCGCGGATCATCTTTCCCTTCACCTTTCTCGAGCACATTGGATCTGATCCTGAATTGGTCTTGCTTCTCCTGAAGCTTGAACTTCAAGTGCAAATTGGCGAAGTCAGCGACCGTTCGGTGGACGACCCACTTCATGCGCGTCAGGCCACTTCCATACTCGAGCTCCACCCGCAATGCCGTATGTCGGTCGCCCTCTTTCAGTACCTTGTCCTTTACCTTTTCTGTGTCGGTGATGGTAACCTTGAGCTGCTCGAGTAGTACAGGAATCCGCTTGTGTCCGTGCTCGTCTCTCTGAAACATGCTGGCCAAGAACAGAGCTGCGGGAGCTCCAGCCAGTAGTTCGGCCATGAGTTCTGCAGACTTTGCATGATCGACGGTCTGGCGTTCGGCTTTGGCCCTGTTGCCCAGAAGTTTCAAGCTGTTCTTGATGGATTTCCACTTTTGCGCGCTCAGACTTGATGTTCGCTCGCCACGCATCCGCCAGGGCGACGGTCTGCCGTCGGCAGCATTTCCACCGAAGGTTGTGAAGCCTCGCAGATTGCCCGGTCGTCGCTCCTGGGTGTCTTCCTCAGCATTGGAGTCATGCTGGCGAAGACCACCGTACGACAAGCCACGTGCACTGTGCAGTCCGCGCTTCCACGCGCTTTCTTTCGCTATCCTGGACCGGCCCTCGTCCTCGGAGTAGCCCTGGCGCTCGTGCTCAGGGATGTCGGTCATGGTGCCGTGGCGAGTAAAGGCGGGGCGGTTGCCGGTCGCAGCGGTCGGGGTAGCATTGGGCGAGTCGCGGTCTCGTGAGAAGAAGTGGCCGCTGCCAGAGTGCTTGGGTGTGGTTGGGGCCGTCTGCGTGCCTTCGCCCTCGCCGTCAAACCACCTCCTGCTGCTCTTGCGCCTCCGCCGCGAGGGGCGTGATACTCCCTCCCCGGCACTCGACTCTCCGTCGGCGTCGGCTTCGCTATCGTTGATGTCATATCGTGGCTCGTCGCGCTCCGAGGTGGGCGATAGCGGGCCGTGTGGTGAAGGTGCCTCCTGGCCAGATGCGCTGCTATTGCCCAACCCACTCAGGCTTCGGCTGTGACCCTGCATTGGTGCTGCCAGCGCCCTCAGCTTGCCCATCAACGACGACCCCTGCTTGTCCCGCTCTTTCCCCTTGGCATCGCCGTCCTCGGTGTCCCACGACTGCTGCCGCGAGTTGGACGCCTGTGGGTCGCTGCCAAATGTCGCCGATCGTGCGAATTGCACACTCTTCCGCTCTTTGGGGACGTCAGACACATCGCCGTCCCCGGTAGGGTGTCGCGATATGGGCGCAAAGGGCGGGTAGTAGGACCCGTTCGACTGGTTCGACGTGTGCGAAGCGGGCTTGTGGGATCGGATGGGAGGCTCTGCAGCGGGTAGCTGGGGCGGTGTTCCGTTTGCAGCAGTGGGAGTGATCTGCCAGGGGAACTCGGCCGGCTCCTTGAACGAGAGCGGCGAGCCGGTAGGGGCAGAGCGCATGATTTTGGGGCCGCCATTCGAGGGCGAGGGATTGTGTATCTCCTCTGTCGCATTCACATCGGTCCCTAGATGCAACGGCGACACTACTCGCACACTGGGCTTGTTCTCTGCAGATGTCGGAGCTGGGGCTCGAGAGCTGCCACCCATGGGTGACATCTGAGACTCGGGGGTGTCGGCCATGTTTATGGGGGTGGTGGAGTGGTCGCGAGGGGTGTTGCAAACACGGCGAGATCGCGTGTCCTCTGCAGAAGACGGCGTGGGGGAGTTGTGGTAGTGTGGTCTTGGACGTGCTATGACATGGTTCCAAGGTTTGCGTGCGAAGTACTGTTGGCAACCAGCAGTCACGCAGAATTACGATGGCAGGTAATTGCAGGTGGAATATACGATGCTGGCGATGCGTGAGCGGCGCTCTGAGGTGAAAGATATGCGACGTCTCGTGCTGATCAGGATTATGTCAAAAGTTGGACTTGTCACGTCCAATCTCCCATGTGCTTCCCCAACGCTAGAACATCAGGTTGCATGCTAGCGCTGCCCCCTTGCTCTCCGCCTTTGCGACCGCCTACCCTGAAACCTCCGCCCCACAAACACCGTTGTGAAGCCTTTTGGCAGTGGAGACGGCCTATCTTTGTCGCTATGTCGAATCTTTTATCGGATCTGCCACCGAGCCTGCACCATCATGCCATGGAATGCAGCAATGGCACGTGATTGTTGCGAGGCGGATCCGTGGATCGCGCACCTACACTGCGTCAACAGAAACGAAGGCATATGTCAAGCCTCTAGACTGAATGGAAACACACCATTACATCACGAGTGTGTGCAGTACCATGGAAGACCTAGTCGATCATAGTAGAGCGCGCTGCTGTCGCGACAGGTGAGGCATGTTTTGGCGTCTCGACTTACCTCGGAAGTCCAGATGCCCCTCCGTCATTTTCTATAACGCCGGCGACAGTTCTATAACTCCGACTTGGTTCCGCCAACATCATTACATAGACACCACCAATTGACAATCAAATCACGCGAAAAGCAGTCACAATGGCAGCAACTACGAACCCCCTCGAGGGCACGCACACGTCCGCAGATCCCACCGTCTCGTCCCAAACATTCACAATTGCCGGCATTCTGGTCACTGTTCACGGCCTCTCCGAATTGCCCTCCTCCACGTCCTCGGTCGCATGTCTATGGCTTCTGCACCCGCGCCTGCAGACGAAAGAGACAATGGAACCAATAGCCGCTCAGGTCATCTCCACATGGAATGCGCGCATACACAGCGGCAAAGCAGGCAAACAACCGCCAGGACTTATCGCAGTCGCCTTCGACCAGAGAAACCATGGCAGTCGGGAAGTCGACAAACTGCACAATGAAGCCTGGCGATCAGGAAACCCTCGACACGCCCAAGACATGTTTGGCTGCTACCACGGGACCGCCACTGACACATCGCACCTCATCAACCACCTCGAGTCGTACATCTTCAACACGCCTACCGGCCCTAAGATCACGCAACATCTCGCCCTCGGCATCTCGCTCGGTGGACACGCAACATGGCATTGCTTGTTGTCCGACCCCCGCATTACCGCAGGTGTGGTGGGGATTGGATGTCCAGACTACACACGTCTTATGACCGATCGCGCACGCCTCTCCAAACTCAAGACATACACCGACACCTCTCCGCCCGGCTTATCCTTCCTCGGATCCCCCGACTTCCCCCAAGCCCTGCAAGACGCCATCGCACAATACGATCCCGCCGGCCTACTACTACCGGGCTACTTCGACCCCATCGCAATTTCCACCCAGCCTTCCAAAGCGACGCTCGACCGCTTCAAGATACTCGTACGGGAAAGGCTGCAGGGCAAGAAGGTATTGAACCTGAGTGGGAAAGTGGACAAGCTTGTTCCATATGCCGCTGGCGAGCCGTTCTACAAGATATTTAAGCAGGTGCTGGATGAGGACAAGAGTCTGGATGTCGGGTGGGAGGATGTGCTGTTCGATGGCGTTGGGCATGCGTTCCCGAAGGGGATGGCGGATAAGGCGACGGAGTGGATATGTGATGTGTTAGAGGATGGAAAGGGGGAGGGAAGGAGGAGTAGTAAGATATAGGATCAGTTACGTCGCACAAACAAGAGAGAAGAATGAAAAGTTTAAGCACTCTGCCTGCTGGATCGAACATGTATCTGTAACTGTTTGTTGTAAAGCGTCCGTCTCAAGAGTCACGCCATCGCTATGTATGCTCCACTACCCCAAAATCAGGTATCCAAACTCCACCAAATGCTCGCCACCCTCAACTCCCCCTCTCCAACCCCAATCTCACCACCAAACCCCACCCTTTCAAACCGCCCCGGCACTCCTCAAACTCCTCCTCTCTTTCTTCGCTACGCTCCTCGTCTTCGGCGGCTCTTCCGCCAGCGTACTCGCCTTCGCTTTACCCTTTACACTACTCTTCCCCTTCGATGCCGCTTCCTTTGGAGTCGCTGCGTCTTTCGGCGTAGCTTTCGCCTTAGCCTTACCCTTCGTCTCGGTCTTCTCTGTCATCGCGGGCGTTGCGTTCGCGTCACCATCAGCTGTGCCCTTGCCCTTTGCAGCACGACTCCTCGTTTTGATGGGCGATGGCTTGAACCCGAATTTGTTGCTCTTTGCTTCGTCGAGGGTAGGCGGGGTAGCTGGGGTTGCAGTGGCGGGTGGGTTCGGAGCGGGCTTGGGGAGAATTCTGCGGAGGGCGGATTTCTTGGGTGGAGCGCGAGCGGGGAGTGGTGCTGGGGTTGGAGTGGGGGTAGTTGTTGGGTGGAAGTCTTCGTCGTCTTCGTTGTCGGCGGCTATCAATGGTGTGGTGTTTTGTTCGAAGTCTGCGTCTTCGTCATCGTTGTGTGCGGCTTCGGAGGTGGGCGCTGGCTCTGCGACGCTGATAGTGTCGTTGTTCTCGTCGATGGGGGTGGTGGTGATATTCTTCTTCGATTTCGACTTCGACTTGGTAGAAGCTTGGGACGATGACGTCTCCTTGCCCTTCGCTGCTGGTTCAGGCACCACCACTTGTGGCGAATAGGTCGCCTTCGCGGTATCAATCTTGATTGAGCCTTTCTTCTTGGTCTTGCTCGTCTGCGTATCTGGCGTGTAGTCTTGGTCATCGCCATCATCCACATCGCCGCCACTGACCTCACAACGACGCTGCGCACTCTTGATCCCCATCTCTGCCCTCTTTCTTGGCTGCTGCGTTCGCGCCTTTTTAGTCACTGGCAGATTCCTCTTATTTGCAGTGCTCGAGCGCTTCTTCTTCCTAGGCACTGGCGTCGGTTCCTCCTCCACCATCTCGCCCTCCTCATCGTCGTCCTCGTCGTAACAATCACTCTGCAACGTCACAGCAGGCTTTCTAGCGCGAGTAGCACGTCCACCATGAGTAATGTGCATATTCGGCGTCAAATTCGAAGACAGAGATATGATTTCCCAGTTCGATACTGGATTCTTGGAGGGGCGAGGCTTGGAGTGGGGTGTGGGGCGCGATGATGGCTTCGCTGGGGACGAGTGGACGTCGTTGAGGCGCTCGTGCATGTCGTAGTCGTTGTCGACGGAGGCTGAGACATCAGGTTCCTCTGCACCGCGCTGCGGATCGATGGGAGTTACAAAACCTTCTTCTTCGGTCTCCCCTTCGCTGGGGTCGATTGCAGCAGACTGATCTTGTGTCTGCGGTAGCTACTTAATGTTAGCTTACAATATGTCCACGATGAGTGCATACACTTACTTGTCCCTTTTCTTGCTCCATGCCAGGTGTGTCGTTGCCAGGATCATGCCCACCTCGCTCTGACTCTTTGGGCGACTTCAACGAAGTGCGATGCTTGGGCACAGTTTCTGGCGATGCCGCTGCTAACGCCTCACCCTTGTTTGGTGACATCACATCAACTTGATCTCCATGGCTTGTCTTCAGCTTCTTCTTTGCATGAGCATCACGATCTGAGCCTGATGATGATACGACTGATTCCCCTGGCCTCGTGTTTGTGGCGAGATTGGCGTTTGTGTTAGCAGACAGAGGAGCCTCGGTATCATCGTGTTCATCCCCAGTATCCGTTGCATCAGTGACTCGTGGGATAAACACAATCTGCATCTTGGGAGGTGGAGCGCCTGTTGTCATGACTTGGTCCTCTTGGTTTGCTTCGTCTGCCCCATCTTCTTGCTCATCGGCAACAGCGGATGAAGGCACCGTGGGTCTAGCGGTAGGTTGCGAGTCGGGGATGTTGTTTCCTTTATGAGCTACTGGTGCTGCGTGTGACTCTCCCGCCTCTTGCGCAGTCAATTGGACATCTTCCTCAACTTCAATATGCTCTGGTGCTGAGTCTTGCAATTCAAGCGAGGGCACGTGTGTCGAAGTCACATCGCGCACCACGCTGGGCATGGATGAACAACGATGTTCCTGACTAGGACCATCACCCTCAAGCTCGTCCTCCATGCTGTCTTTGATCCCATCTTGCGCTTCTCCAACAAGTGAGATTGCAGAGACATCCTGACGACGTTGATCAAGGCGTTCGGTAGCTGCTCCAGTCTGAGGGCCTGCTCCACCATCTCCATCGCTGATCTCCGAAGGCATCACAACCTCAGCGGAAGACTCGTCATCTTCACGCTCGTCGGCCATCTCGGTGGGTTCCTGCTGAGCCAGTCGGTCCTCGGCGCCAGA
This sequence comes from Phaeosphaeria sp. A1 3.1a, assembly GCA_003501895.1. NCBI lineage: Eukaryota > Fungi > Ascomycota > Dothideomycetes > Pleosporales > Phaeosphaeriaceae > Phaeosphaeria > Phaeosphaeria sp. A1 3.1a. The sequence continues at coordinate 44,961 of QVXC01000007.1, forward strand.
TGTGGAGGGGCGCAAGGCTAGATCCACATGTTGCCCTTCTGGTGGTTCACCTTTATCACCCACATTCACTCGGTCGTGTTCGTCTTCCATGCGCATTTCATGCCCAGATATATCTTTTGCCGACAGAATAGACTCCGAGGCTATGTGGGACGTATCACGGGTGTCGGTCTCCACAATATCCTCCATGATGTCACCCACTGCGGTCGAAGCACTGGACATATTACCAAAAGGGTTCTGCTCGGGATGAGATTTCGCAGAAACAGTATTCTCCAACGCGTCTTCCATGATGGTATCGTGTTCGTTGATCGTAGGAGCGGGGGAACTTCTGTGTGCTTCCTGAGTTGCTGCAGTGGCACCTTGTAGTGAATGCTCGCTCTCGCGTGGAGACTCCGATACTGGCCAGTCGAAGTCTTCGATAGCTTGTAGACCTTCCTCCCAGGTGAATTCAGCGAACACATCCGGACTGTTGGCGCCATGATTAGCCGATTGCTGAGCTTCGCACACTTCACCAGATTGACGTGTGTGGAATGCTTTATAGTCGCGATGATAACTCTCAGAGGTCGGGATTTGGAATGGCTTAAAATCTGGAAACAATGACCAGTGTAGGTCAGCCAGCGTCAAGGCGGAAGTTGGTAAGGCTGTGTCCTGTATATTCCACGGAACGGAGGTTGGCGACAGCATGACCATATCTTCGTCCTCTGGCGGCCATGGTGCGTTAACCTGAAATTCTGATTCGTCCATTTGGGCGGGGTGGAAGTGATGTTCGATGTTCAGCACAAAAGAAACGTGGAAACTGCAGAGTAAACAAGATCCAAACTGTTAGAGTGCAAACGCTTTTGTTGACGCGCCGGAAACTAGCGCTTGGAAGTTTCGCGACTCCACCGGCGAAGTGAGAGTGAAAAGAGAAGAGATGGTGACTGGGTCGACCTCATTTCTGAAGGAGCGATGCAAGTAGGAACCTGGCGCATATCAATATTTTAGGAGTACGCAAGACTGGTAGGTATGCAGTGAGTTTGCTTTCCAGGAGCTCCCATGATTGAACTAGTCAATCCTGGACTCACGCTTCTAATGTACTTGCAGGAACATGATCACTGGATGATTTGCCCGGTCGACGACGCGTTTTCACGTGATGACGCAATTGTACGCAGATATCCGCTGTCAGCGAATCACAAATTGATTACGTGCCTTTGTGTACCCGGAAGGACACCGAACAAAATTCGAGAATCGATAGAGAAACAAGGTAATTGCAGGTTTCAGAAGTCCGCGTCACACAACCGAAAATACTGAGAGATCGAAAGAGTTTCGATGCGTTCACGGCGCCCTGTCATGTTCCACCGTAATGCGTAGGGGCAGGCCGGACACGAGAATGGGCCGTTGGAGACTCCCAGTTGTTCTCACTCGTCATATCGGTATCGCATTGCTGATTGCATTCCCTAGAGACAAATGAGCATACTTGTATGTCAATTTCGAGCTTGGATGTAAATTACCTGTGTCGACCGGTAAAGCAAGCACCCTACTTCGTCAGCGGAGAAAGCATGAATGGGATCCAATCAGCATACGATTTTCCAGCATCCGTCGCGCAGCAACAACATAGTAGTGAAGCAGGCCAGCAGAAAATCTACAACACCTGGGTCAGCGTGCCGTTCGAAGATGAGAACAGTCTGGTAGCATACTGCCATGCCGACTGTGACAATAAAACCAAGCGTAGGGCCAACGACTTTGCAGTGACAAGGATTCTGGTCGCTGCTTTATGTCAGTACAAGTTTTGCAGATGCGATGGGACATCCGTACGTTCCGCATTGGAAGCAAACGATGGGAAGAGGTATGCAGTCACACATATTGACGAGAAGGTCGGTCAAGTGATGGAATTGCACAAAGTTTGCATCTGGCTAGGGAGAAGAAGTGTAGTAGTAGAGGTATTGAAAATGTTATAATGTGTGGAGGAGCAATCAGACGGACGTGAAGGGTGGGATTTGTTTGACGCCAAGCTACGTCATCTAGATCGACTGTACGCGTCTGCACCACGCCGGCGCGAACATCAATTCGAAACCCCTCGCAACGCCTTTTGGAAAACTGATCCAATTTCATCGATAAGTAGCATCATCAGCGCTTGAGATCTCAACCATTCCTGCCTAGGTATCGAGGTCTGCGGTGCTGCCAGCCACTCCGCCTTCAAGTGGCCAGCGGCGTTCCTTGGTGAGAAGCAACTATGTCGTGGACACATCGCTATTGATATCCATGTACGAGAGTAGTTTCTTTCCATTCAGCTTTTCAGCTCCTCACGAATCAACTCCAGCTCCACTGCTCTCATGCCTTCCTGAATCTTGCCCTGCATCCCGTTGTTCGGGCGGTCGAAGCAGAGACTCCACAGTCCAGGCTCATCAGTCTCAACGCCCATGAAGCCTTCCCAATATTCCATGAGGAATCGGATCTCGCCATCAGAGCAAACTTTGCCGTCCCATGCTCCCGGCAGCCCTTGGTCAGCTTCGACGCGCAGACCATGACAGACTTGTAAAGTCTGGGGGTCCAGATAAATCCAATTGAGCTGCGGCGGGTTGTCTGAGATGGTCGATACAAGCCCATCGAAATTCGAGTCTGGATATGACAGGTAGTAGCCAGTGAAAGGATGATTTGGTTTTCCTTCGTATGATGAGAGCTGAATGTAAAGCTTTCCGTCACGGAGGACGATTTTGTTGCTGGCGAAAAGGTCTTTGCGGTCCTCTGATGAGCGAGCTGTTGGTCGACATCGCATATGGCATTTTTCAGTCTTCCATTCGGCCTGCGCGTTGTCTCGTGTGGATTCGGCCTTTTCCTGGAGACCTAAGACGGAGGTCGCAGTCATAGGAATTGTGGCAGCGAGTGCTATCAGTCCCAGCACCATCTTTGCGGAAATTTTTGGTCGTCAGAATCGAAAATGTGTGAATCTTTTCAAGACCAAAGGCAAACAATGCCCCTGCGAAGATCAGGCTTCATGCTGATTGCGGCTGCAGACGTGCGCCAATCGAGTGGCTCCGCGGGCATGGTTCCGTCGAATACCCGCACCGCTAGCTGGATGATCGACGCCATCCGAAGGTACGCGAGTCGACTGTGACGAAACTCATGCATGCTATTCAATAGCTCGATACTGCTCTCCACTCAGCATCTCACGCTTCAAACACCATGCCAACCTCCCCATTTCTCAGCTGCATTAGGCGACAGCTGGCTACCCGTTGCGGACAGAAGATTCGCAACTAATCTTTGTTCGTCATCAGCCTGCATAGATCCACACAGGGACCTCGAATGAGATGTCAAACCATACCATTCTGAAGCTTCAGTCGCATGAGTGTCACCTCGGCGAGGTTGTCGATCGATGATGCAGCATTCTTAGCTGCAGCATGTGGACACATAGCTGAGGTGCTCGAGCACGGCACCTGCGGTTCCCCCAGTGCTTTTATAGCGTGTGCTCATGCTCCCGAGACCTATCGCAAGATATCGAATACACCCAGCTGTTCTGTTGCTCAGCACGCACGAAGATCTGGCGCCACCCAAATCACCATCGAAGCGCAGAAAGTCCAAAGGCAAGCGCGAGATTCCGGAAGCACCTCACACTCCACCTCGAAGCCCTGAGCCAACCGACGACGAACCAAGAATGTCAGGAAATGTGAAAGAGTACGTTGACCTGAGATAAACCATCTCGTCGCTAATCATGACTTAGTACCGCCGGTGCCGCTACCAATGCACTCAACAACCCCACGGGTGGACGAGACACCGGCGATGTTGGCAGTACACTTGCAAAAGCCACTGGCGGCGGCAGCGCCCCAAAGGCAGGCGAGGATAAGGATGCGAACGCGGGCTTTGGTCTTGACAACTTCGAGAAGGACGTCAAGGGCAGTTTGAAGGTACATATCAAGCTCGATTTGGACGTCGACATTCGCATTCAAGCTCGAATCAAGGGAGATATTGCCATTGGCCTATTGTAAGATAATCTGCTGCATGTCAGCTAGCATTCCACGAGCTGGGGTTTGATGTATCTTGCAGTTAGTTTGGTACGAATGAAATGACCCAACATATCCGCACAACCAATCCCCGCTTCCCAACCGAACTACATCGCGGCAACTGCAGACTCCATTCTTTTTGGTCCTAAAAGTGGTCAGGCCCATAGTCTCAGCAGATCACCTGGACTAAATGAGAGGCCCCGTGGCGGGTAACGTCGTAGTGTTGCCATTGCCCTGCGGTGAGTTGAGTTCGAAGCTCTTCAGACTTTTTTATTCCACTCGTGCTTCTTTAGACAGGGTATATTCTTATCGTAGGGCCGCTCCATACGGGAAGTGGAGTATGGCCTGGACTCTATACGAGATTACCTGCATAATGATTGACCATGGGAAGAACGTTGCTCAACAGTAAGTACCACGAACGCCTCGAAACTCGACAATTCAAATAACGGACTACAAGGTTGAACAACATTCGCTCCGGCAACGGACATCCACCTTTGACATAGGCAAGGAAAGTCTGGCCGATTATGAGGCTGAACTTTGTCTTCTCTTCGGCTTACTCGATCGGTGGCATGATCATCCCCCATGCCAGGGAGTATTGCAACTTAGCCGGGCCAATCTCCGCGCTTAAGACCGCATGCTCCCTTCCAGAGTCGCATCCTGCTGACCACGAATATTCCTTTGTGTAGCCATGGCAGTTGTCCCAACCTCGGACGGCAGAATAGTCGGCAAATCTGCCTCTGAACTCAGGACAAGCGTTGCCAACCCACGAACCAGAAGTCAAGACGTCATGCCGATCAACCCACAAAGCTTCCCCCAACGCTGATCCTTGCCCATTTACCCCGCAAACAGCCCGCTCACGACCCCAGACGACCATAGCGGAATCCACTGCCAAGGTCGCGGTTGCAACCATATCTGCTACGACAGGTTCGCCTCGCCACGAGGTTCGGCCTTGCATTGTGCCGACATGGATAAAGAGACTGCTGTACCCGGTCTGCTTGTATGACGAGCGCATTCGTCCCTTCAACTTCAAGACGATTCGGCAGCCTCAAGACATACCTGTATGAAAAATGGCGACCGCATCAGCCGATGTCAAACATGACCCTATTCTCGATCACGGCAAAACCGAGGATGTTGCGGAGAAGACATCAAACTCTTCCGCGGAGCTCGAAGCGCAACATGTAGAGCTCGACGAGGCAGAGTCGGCGCGTGTATTGAGAAAGGTCGATATGCGTTTAGTGCCCATGCTGGCTCTACTTTATCTTGTTGCTTTCATTGATCGCAGTAACAGTAAGTCGAAGTTGTTCTGGCTATACAATCTCGCAGACAGATAGCTGACCTCATAAAGTTGGCAATGCAAAGATCGCAGGCATGACCACGGATTTGAACATGCCGTCCAACTCGCTCCAGTACAACACGGCAGTAACGATTTTCTTCGTTCCGTACACGCTCCTGGAAGTGCCTTCCAACATCATTCTCAAGAAGATGAGGCCATCGTACTGGATGGCAATCTTGATGTTTTCATGGGGCACAGTGATGACTTTGATGGGCGTTGTCTCTAGCTACGGTGGGCTGCTTGCTGGGCGCTTCTTTCTTGGTGTCACAGAGGTACGATCATCCAAATCGCGTGATATGTGCGCAACTGACTTGATATAGGCTGGTTTCTTCCCTGCAGCAACGTTTCTTCTCACGATCTGGTACCGCCGTTTCGAGCTCCAGCGTCGCATGGCCGTCTTCTACGTCGCCGCTTCCCTAGCTGGAGCATTTTCGGGTCTTTTGGCATACGGCATTCAGCAACTCGATGGTCGCTCAGGATTGGGAGGCTGGCAATGGATCTTCATCATCGAAGGTCTAATTCCAGTAGCCCTCAGTTTGTTCATGTGGAAGATCCTGCCCGATAGCCCCGAGACCGCAAAGTTCTTGACGCAGCCGGAGCGCGATCTGCTCGTTCGAAGACTCGCGAACGACACGTCATCCGGTGCAGGAAAAACTACCAACAATGATCAGATCGGAAAGGCACATATCATGGCTGGACTGTCAGACTGGAAGATTTGGGCTGCCACCGTCATCTTTTGGGGCAACACTGTTGGTGTCTACGGTTTTACAGCGACTGTACCATCTGTCATCAACGGACTTGGGTATTCGAGCGCCAACGCACAGCTCCTGACCATCCCAATCTACGTTTTCGCCGCGATCGTCACCCTTATCTGGGCCTGGGGGTCGGACTTAACACAGATCCGTTCGCCATGGATTATCGCCGGCTACTCGATCGCAATTTGCGGTTTTATCGCTCAACTCGCTATCCCGCATCCCAGGTACCCTGGATTGACATATGGGTTTCTGTTCCCTGTGGCTGCTGGTCTATATTGCCCCTTCACCTGCCTCGTATCCTGGATTGGCAACTCACTCGCACCCAGCTCCAAGCGCGCTGTCGGAATGGCTCTTCTCATCAGCGTTGGTAACATGGGAGGTATCATGGGCTCGAATATCTACATCTCGCGTGAAGCGCCAAAGTACACGACCGGTTTCTCGGCAAGTTTGGCAATGTGCTTCGCTGCCATCATCATGACAATCGTGCTAAGGTGGGCGTACGCAAGGGAGAACAAGAGGAAGGATGCGATGATTGCAGAGCAGGGTGAGGCGGCCATCAAGGCCAAGTACAGCGACGATGAGTTGATGCAGATGGGCGACAAGTCGCCTTTCTTCAGATATACTCTATAGAAGTGCAGCTAGCAGTTCTAGAAGCGGACGGAGTAACGAGTAGTAGCGAGAGAATAATGTGACAATATATCCATACTCTACATCACTGCTCTCTGTTGCACAGTATGATCATAGATCACATGATGTGACAGCTACACAATAGCGTAACGGGACATCCAAGAAACTATGTTTGTGGAACTGTAGGTATTGGATATGGTATTACCATACTCAACTTACTCTCATTCCAGGTGTTCAACTCAAGGCTATTACAGAGAAGGCTAGATGATTTTCTATTACCTGCAGTTTCAACATCGGGGTCAAACCCACGCGTACGCTAACCTTTTGAGTCCCCGTGTTCCTTCCCGGAATGACAGTGATGAGAAGAAGTGGTAAAGCACCTTAGTGCGTGCGGATAGCTTTGTTCTTCGTTATTTCGATCCGTTGGTTTCCGTCTGGAGCTACAGAGCGGAATTTCTAGCATGACTAATCCACCCCTCTACAATGGATACTGGCATATATACCTCCCCATAATGTCCAATCATTGTAATTGGGTTTGTGTCCGTCGAAGAAGCTGATATCTAACACACACGAGACACGCGATGGCAAATATGATCTTTGAAACCTATAGTTATAACATTGCTTCCATACATTGGGGATGGTGCCTTACGCCTTTATTTCGGCTAGACATTCCCTATATAGCCCACTCAAATCTTTCTAGATCACATTGTTTCCACTTTGGACCACAAGTTCCGTTCTCATCATGGCTCCTACTTTCCTCGTCGTTGGATCAATAGGCAACACCGGTCGAAGCGTTGTCGAGACGCTGTCAAATCTGCTGAAGTCTAGCGACACTTTTTCCAGCTACCGGATCCTTGCTCTTACACGTTCCATAAACAGCGGAGCAGCGCAACAATTGGCAAAATTGCCTGGTGTTGAGGTGGTCGAGCAAAATTGGGTCGAGATTACCGCTGATTGGCTCCGTGGTCATGAGGTAGTAAGTTAAGAGCGTTCGTCGCACCGCACAACGCGCCAAATCAATTTGCTGAAGAGTCGACTTTCCATCTTGCCGCTCTTAGAGCACACGTCAAGTATGTGGTGCGAATTTCGACGACGGCTGCGAATGTTCGTCCAGATTGCGACGCTTACTATCCACGTACACATTGGGCGATCGAAGCTATGCTGAGCGGTCCGGAATTCAAGGTTCTGCAGTGAACTTCCTCACAGCCCAACATTTTCACCCCCCTTTACCTTTCCCCGGCCGCGGAGTTCATCAAAAAGTATCGCGAGACAGGAAAGCAGGAGACGCTTAAGTTGATGGCATCACAAGATGCTCCGGTCGGAATTGTCCATCCTGACGACGTTGGTGCTTTCGCGGCTAAGCTCTTGTTGGTGCAAGACGTTTCTGTGCACAACAACGCTAATTATGTTTTGAACGGACCGGAAGACATCAGCGGAAGCCAGATCGTGAGGATGGTTGAGCAGCACATCGGTTCCAAAGTTGAGGATGTCAGGTACAAGGACATGACCTTTATCGATCATTGGGCTGCGGAAACCGAGCAGTCGAAGAATGTGATCTTGTCCATCAAACACGCTCCGGAGACGGCATGGGACGGAAAATGCACAGCTTTTCCGACCAGCAAAGAAGTTCTCAAGCTTGCTGCACCAAAGCACACGCCTGCTGATGTGTTGAGAAGCCTGTTAGAAGGGTAGTTGTTCTCAGACTTTATAGAAGTGCAGCTAGCAGTTCCAGAAGCGAACGGAGTAACAAGTAGTAGTCAGTGAATATTGTGGTAGCATATCTATGCTCTACATCACCACTACCTAATGCTTTAATTCTACCATACCGGCGTGTACCACTCTTCCCCCCGCTCCCTCTTGTTAAGATACCGATCGTACGTCACTAAACCAACCATGATCTTCGCACTCACACTACAATAAAGAGAATAATGAGGTAGAAGTCGACTAGCAAACATTTCCACCTCAAGTTCTTCTAGCTCGTCTAAAGCCTTTCCGTCAAGCGCAACGACCACCTCAACAGTAGGCGCGACCTTCTGTGCTCGACCACGCTGCCTCAGACCTATCTCAAGCACCCTATTCGAATATGATTGATCTTGGTATTTGCTTTCGGCTACAATGGCCCAATTGAGTGCATAGTTGACGATGCGCTTGCGATTGTGACTGGGAGATTTTGCAATGTCGGAGAGGTGGGTGAGGGAGAAGGGAAGGTTGGAAATGCCGTATCTTATCAGCGGGAGAATATCGATGAATTTTGGGTCGTCCATCTTTACAGGCTTGCCCAAGTCTCGCAAGATCTTGGCAATTTGCTGCGAGTTCTGGACATCGGATAGCGGGTACAGTTGCAGATAGGCCGGTGCCTGAAGGAATGGCACTGTCGGTTTGTGCCAGATATACAAAGGCTTGAATTCAAGGCGTATCAAACGACAGGCTTGAGTGAATCCTAAGTAAGGTCGCGAACGTTGTCGATCGACTTCGAATTTCCTGGAGCGAGAGCGCGGGAGATGGCGGAGAGTGTACTTTGGTGCTGGTGTGGCGGAGATGTCTTCGAAAATGTAGTCATATATCTGATTTCGGATTTCTTTGGAGTAATTACATTAGGAAAGAAGGTCGTATGGGGCTTCATGATGTGGCGTACCTCCAGACAGAGCCAAGAAACTGGTCGGTGTCGCCATAGTATAAGCAGTTCACTAGCGCAAGACGTCTGAGATGTGTTTGACTATGATCAAGATTGTTGTCGAGCTAGAGTGTGGCACTTTGGTCTGATTGCAATGAATGGCGAGTCCAAGTATATAAATGTGGGAACTCGAGGTTCGTGAGTCACTATCTCAATTGAGCTACGCCTGTGCAAATACGAGGCATCTCACGTGATCAATTATCACCAACACCATAGACTTTGCCTGGACTTGGGACCAGATTTGTTTCGGGATGATAATGGTTAGACGGTAAAGACTTCAACAACGAAGCTAGTGTTGTGTGAAGCCCACATTATCCGCCGTGTCACTTCTCGTGTTTACAGAGCCAGTCCAGGAGTACTGCAAAGCAGTGTGATTGCACAAAACGCATCCTATCACCTCAAAGCGTGCGACACAGCGACACTTCAATAATCTTGCACTTAGACTATGTTACTGTACAGTGCTACCGCACACCCGGTTCCTTGTCCGTAAATCCACCAACAATGCCTTCGAGTCCCGAGTCCGAATCTCGGCCGCGACGAGGATCCAACTGGGGTGTGCTCGGCTGGGGAGTCACGGGGTTCTCTCTTCGCTACTTTCTTGCCGTTTCTTTGCGCGACTACTTGGTCAGTACGCTCTTTGGTTGCGCCTCGCCACAAACGTTCTTTTTTTACCCTTTTGACTTCACTCACTCGCAAGTAAAATCTATCTTGCTACTTCTGTTCCGCGCTTTGTAGGTAGGTAAGCCATCACTTTCACTGGTTCTAGGATGTAGTGTTGAATAGCAAATCTGACTAACAATATTTGGAACTTTAGCGGCATTGTGCAGTTCAGGCGTCCTCCTAACCACGGCCATATCTCATTGACTATGGAAACGTCGGAAATGAGGTCCCAAATGAACATTCAGCTTCGTCAAAGGTTGCAACACCTCTCAGGACGTCATCTTGTGTACTGACATCGGATCCTGGGCAGCGTCACTCAATTCCCGCTTTTCGTCTTGAAGCTGTAACAATAGCGAATACAGCCTCGATTTGGTATATGAACCGGTTCAAGCTTCCGAAAATACTGCAGCCTTATCTAGCGGACACGCTGGTTATGCATAATATCGTCTAACTGGACAGTGCTCAGACGGCTTAGATAGGTCTCGTAATGGCTGAAAGTTAAGATCAATCAATCCATAATGTGTTGAGAGGGCGTTTCTTAGAATTCTGTCGCGCCAGTGCTTCCATTCCGTCGTAGCTAAGCCTTGAACTAGACTGTGAACTCCAGCCCAGAGTCGAACTCAAGCTACGACCCCTCTGCGCGTTTGACCAATCTGATGAAAAACGACGGTGCCTGTTGTGGCGTAACGGCCTTTCCATACGCTTGTGATTCCCTGATGTCCCTTCCTGGAGGGAGACAGTGCTTCATGGTCCCTCGTTCTGCTCACTTTCTCTCCACCTCGATACCCCGGATCCTTCATCAGAACACACGCAAGGTGTTCTTCAGATCTTCCGCCAGCTGATCCTCCTTAGTGAAGAGCCTCTCAAAGCCATCAGCAGGATCGATCCAGCGGATTCGGTCTGACTGGGGACGCTCGCCCATTTTCTCGAGAATGGTCATATCGACATTGATCAGAGCCTTCATCCAATCGGCATCCCAATCGACACGGGTGAGGTCGACGCCCTCGTAGAAATGCTCGGAGTTGTCGTCATCGGTGTCCACCTCCATATCGTCATGCTCTTCCTCGTCTATCTCCATCTTAACATCCTCGTCGTCGCTGTACTCCTCCCACTCCGCATCAAACTTGGCCTCCAGATCCTCCCGTGTTATGCTTGTGATCTTAGATCCACCCACTAGCTCCACCAACTTCTTCTCGTCTTTCTCCTTATCGGCAGACTTGCGTTGGGAGATGATCCAATGTATAGCCATAGCCATACCAACCCGGTTGAACTCCTGTAAAACAAAGTCAGCAAAGGTCCTCTATGTTCAGTCTATCTATCGCCAACTTGCCTCATCCGAAAATTCTCCACGCCTACAGTGGAGCAGAAAGTCACGTGGATCGCCCTCGACCGGAGGTCGACCAGCACGTAGCTGCTTCAAGACCTCGATCGTGCGCGTCTTGTGCGACTTACTGAACCAGGTCAAGTCGTATTTTGAATTCAACCAAGTCTCGAAGAACTTGTCACGTAGGGTGAAGTCGTCCTCACCACAGGATGTGATCGGTTCGATCTAGGCTAGGATGAATGCGTACTAGAGAGGCTCGGACGGGTCGTACTTGAGATGGTCGTACTTACCAGTAAGCTTCGACGCCAGAGTGAATACTGCGAGGACAATATTGAACTGCTTTGCGTCCGTATTGATATTGAACGCGTGGAGCTTGTCCATGCCGTAATAGAAGATGAGCTCGTTGAGCTGGCGGTCATGGTCCGGATGAGCAATGTAATTGGCAGATGCGACGTCATTGAAGCGCTCGAAAAGGACGTGGAAGTTGGCACGTTGCGGTATGCACGCTACGCGGTTGCGACCGTCGTATATGTCGCGGAGGGAGGGGAAGCCGTCAAGGGGAATGCTGCGCACCTTTTGCAGAACGTGCGTGTATTTGACGGCGGCGATTTTGTGCAGGCGTATGGCCTCCTCTGGCTTGCGCGTCGCCGGTCGATTCTTGCGTAAGAGGTCGTCGTTGAACATGAACAAGTTGGTGGGTGCAAGCGCCATGATGCCTGTGGAATGGTAACTGACGTGCGCAATCAGTATCGTACGAGCAGATTCGACGGACTCTGATATTTCAGAAGGTTAAGACCACGGGCCGGAATATATTGGACACCGATATCACGTTATCGCGCTAAGAGATTGGTTGTATGCGGGAGTGAAAGAGAGACAGGGGTCGGACTCCAACGCTACGATGTCCTTCCGTTCATGCTTCCGAGCGAGTGAAAGGTGTGAACACATCGAGTGAGCAAAAAAGTGCAAGAAAGAAGAACCACTGCCCTTTTCCTCAATGATTGGAAACCACCAGATACTTCAAGCAGCCGAGAATTGAACTCGGGGCAATGAAAGGCATGTTGGTGTGTAGTCGAAATATCGGACAGGCACTAGAGTGACTACGCCAACGATGCTATTCCTAGTTCTTGTGATATAATTGTCGAATATACATTATATATACACAGAACAACAACTTATAGTCTTGCGTGTATGAGCAGCGATGAGTTGGTGATGTCGCGCGACATAGAAGCGGGGCGACGTGGTGGGAGCTTCACTGCGAGCTTGCGAACTCGCATAGCAGTGAATGCACAAGTTAACGCAACAAGCTTGGAGCTCAAACAGCTGCATAGATTGAGCGAGCTCTCTGATAGCTCTTGATGACATCAATCGCGCCAGGCGACTCAGTCCAAGCGTTGTAATTGTGTTGCAGCGCAAGTTGCATGTGTCCGTTATCGCCAAATTTATATAGCGTCGGTCGAGCTATCAGATTGTTGCCAGGCTCAATCAGCGCAGGCCAAAAGTGCGGATTCGCCTTGTGCACGGTTTCGTAAAGAGCGCCGATCTGTTCTCGTAGTGATGCAATGTGCTGGCCGATGTCTTCATGCTTGCTATCCGGGATAGTTCTGAGGACCGAAGAGTAGGGGACATATTCTAGAATTACGTCCAGAACTTCTTGGGGTACGTGAGGGCCGGCGAGCTCTCTTGCTTGATGGATCGATTGGAGATCGATCATCAGGCGGATCTTGAGGAGAGTAGTAGCGGCGATCTGTGACAGGCTGATGTCGGGTCTTGTGAAGACTTCTGCTTCGCGAAAAGCATCTGCCTCCTGGGTGTCGAGGAACACACCTTGATGGCTGAACCAGTCATAGTCCTCTTGCTGACCAATAGTCGCCCACCAGTAGCAGAAATCGAAAGCTTTCTGGTCTTGACCAAGCCTAATATGAAGCGCGGGGATGACATCGATGACTCCCATAGTATCACTCCGTTGCAATCGAACCAATCTGAGAAGATGATCCAAAGCCATTGAGCATGAATGCGCGTTGCTTGACTTGAGAAGTGTTTCTGCGAACGCAACACATGCTGTAGAGTATCGGAGCGTGTCCACTCGGGCAAAATGGCTGCTCTTTTCGTCGAATACAGAAGTGCCATAATTACTCGACAAGAAGCGTTCCTCTTTCCTGTAGATCTTATAGATTTTCATGACTTTAGCGCACGCAAGTCTGTGATCTGGCCGACCAAGACGCTGGTGCTCAGGACTACAGTAAAGTACGACTTTGCATGCAGAGCATGGAAACAGATCTTTGCTTCGAGTGCAGCCCGACTTGGCGCAGCCCCAATTCAAGCACGTGGAGACATGAAATGGCGCGCGGGCATGACGCACGTCATCCGACATCTGATAGTCGAAGAACGAATCTCCAAGTTGGATATCCGCCGTGGCATTGGGTGTTCGGCTGACCATATAATCATTCAACTCTGCTCGGTCTTCGACATTTTTGTTGTCAGCCAGACCAGCACAGCGGAAGCTTAGAACGTACCTTCTTCTGCACACTGCCGAAGATACTGGGCTGTGTCCATGCTTAGTGATGCACAGTTCGAGACCTTCTTGATGTCTACGGGCAATGAGTTTGAGGGGTGGCTCGGGCTGCTCGAAGAGTCGAGTGGAAACGACCTTAGGTCGTGGCGAGAGTTGAGTCACCACATACGACAGGAGACCTTGTCCGCCCAGGCTCTGACTCACGGGAGGCGTGAGGTTTGAAAGGAGCAAGAATAAATGGCGAAGAAATGGTGCTGACAGGACAGGCTTGAGAGTATGAGGAAGCTCTCATGAAGCTGTGAGGTACCGCTGGGGGCTTACCTCTTTCTGCAGTCGTCGGGTCACGTGTCGTGCGACACGATGTTCGTTCCGTGTAGCAACTTTGAATCCTAGAAGATTCAGTATCAATTCTGGACTACAAAAGTTGCAAGATGTGCTAGATGGCCAAAGTACACAGAATAGCAAAGCAGAATCATTGCAACTGATTCACTTTCGACATGATCAAGCCTGTGCCTTGATCCTGGTTGACTTCGGGGTGTCCAGGTAGCGCGTTTTCTGGGATGCTCCTTGACGATGCTGAGGCACTTGGACTTCCAATGAGCAGCGCATTCAGATAGAATACAAAGCTCTCTGCGAGAAATACATAAGTGTTTGACAAGCTTCAATACGCATCGATCAATGTAAAAGCTGCACCAGTCGGAGACGGAGTGGAGATGTGTTTTGCTTTTCACTGAAAACAGTTGGGATGGCCGTGCGCAGCTATGACGAACCGCGGCAGGTGCGCTGCACGTGCGCGGTGATCGGACAAACATTGGCTGCTGGAGCTCGATGCGCCCATGCCAGCTTCTGTTGTGATGCAGCCTTTTCTTCGCTCCAATTCTTATACCTTGCGCCATTGCGACTGGACTGCAATTGCTGGAGCTCCTGCCCTTGCATTGTGACACCCAGCCGAATCCTTCGCTGACGTACGACGATGAAGTTTGGCACCACTCTGCGCAAGAGCGTCTACTCGCCGTGGAAGGGCCACTATGTCGACTACGACAAGCTGAAGAAGCTGCTGAAGGACAACGAGGACGATGACAGCTGGACTGCCGACGACGAGGACAAGTTCGCTCACGAGCTCACGACGGTGCAATTGGAGAAGGTGCACGGCTTCATCCAGGACGTCTCGCGGAAACTGCGCGACCGCACGACCGCTTGCGAGAAGAAGCTGGAGCCATTGGCCGTCGGCATAAAATCAGAGGACAATGGCGACGAGAAGGACGGGAGCAAGAAGGACGACAAGGGCGAGGGCCTATTTGCGCAGGCGCAGTCGGATGACACGGCTGAGAAGCCTGAGCTCACCAAGGCGGACCGCGAGAAGCTGCTCAAGGACGTCTTGACCGAGCTAGACAGCATCACCAAGGAGACTAAAGAGCTCGAGAGCTTCAGCCGGCTCAACTTCACCGCCATCATCAAGGCGACCAAGAAGCACGACAAGCTCCGCGGCGCAACCTACAGGCTGCGGGCTTTCGTGGATGCGCAGCTCGTTCGCACTCCATTGCAGACGGAAGATGCCTCTCCGCTGCTCTACCGTCTGTCTGCGCTGTACTCGTTCGTCCGACAGAGCTTGGAAGGCAAGAGCAAGGAAGCCCTATCCTTTGGCGAAGAGGCCACCGGCGGCAAGGACTACCGCTCTTACAAGTGTAAGTCCAATACTCGAATATCTGAGATGGCGAGCATCTGCTAATGGAGTTCAGTCTGGGTCCACATGGACAATCTCTTCGAAGTCAAGACCGTCATTCTCCGCCGCCTTCCCGTCCTCGTCTACAATCCGCAAACCTCGAGGGTTGCCGAGGGCACTCAGCGCGACCCCACAATCACTTCGATCTACTTCGACAACCCGAATTTCTCGCTATACACAGACAAGGTCAACAGCAAACCCGACGCCGCTTCCCTCCGTCTACGATGGTTCGGCCAGCTCAGCGAGAAGCCCGAAATCATGTTCGAAAAGAAGGTCATCAAGAAGGGAGACGCTGCCGAGGAGGTTAGGTTCCCCATCAAGGCAAAATATGTGCAGCCTTTCCTGCAGGACAAGTACCACATGGAGAAGAGCATCGAGAAGCTTGAATACCGCCCGAATAAGAACCAGGAGGATGTGGATCACTTCAAGAAGGCTGTCACGGAGATTCAAGGCTTCGTGAAGGAGCAGAAGCTACAGCCAGTCCTTCGAGCCAACTACACTCGCACAGCGTTCCAAATCCCCGGCGACGATCGTATCCGCATTTCTCTCGATACAAATCTTGCTTTGATCCGCGAAGACGCATTGGACATGGATCGACCGTGCCGCGATTCCGATGATTGGCATCGACGCGACGTCGACAATGCCAACATGGAATTTCCTTTCAAGGCGATCAAGAAGGGTGAACTCCATAAGTTCCCATATGCGCTCTTGGAGATCAAAGTGAAGGGCATGAAGAAGTACGAGTGGGTTGAGGATCTCAAGAACTCCCATCTCGTCAAGGAGTCGCCGCGTTTCTCCAAGTTCGTGCAGGGCGTTGCGAAGCTCTTCGAGGACAACGTGAACACGTTTCCCTTCTGGCTTAGTGAGGTCGATCATGAAATCAGGAAAGAGCCGGAGAAGGCATTCGGCGACGAGCAAGAACGCAAACGCAAGGCCGCAGAGGATGACTTTGCTGTCGGCTCCTTATTCGGTGCCCGCGCAAGCCCAAGCTACCGTCCCTCCATCACGTCGCCAGCAGGCACACCAGCTGGTGCACGCTCAGCGCCCAAGAGTGCGAGCGCGGCAGCACATTCTCAACCTGTCACCCGGCCGCTTGTCGTCGGCTCGCACCTCTCACGCATATCACAGCAGCAAGAGAATGTACGCGCTCCAGAGGAGGCTGACTCTGACGAAGACGATGGTCCAACCAGGGGCAAGACTGGTGGTCTTGGTGCTCTCTTCCCCTCTTTCTCTACCTCAAAATACGCACGCAAGCAACGCAGCAAGATCCAATTGCCTCCCGGTATTCGGGATCCCGGCGTCTGGATCAAAGACCAAGGCCCCGTCAAGGTCGAAGCCAAGGTCTGGCTCGCAAACCAACGCACCTTCATCAAATGGCAGCACGTTAGTGTCCTACTTGCCTCCCTCTCGCTCGGCCTGTACAACGCAGCCGGCGAAGGCAACGACATCGCACGCGCCCTTGCCGTCGTGTACACCTGCGTCGCGGCCTTCACGCTCGCGTGGGGCTATGGCATGTACATGTACCGCATGAAGCTGATCCGCGAGCGCAGCGGTAAGGACTTTGATGCCATTACGGGACCGCTGGTGGTATGTGTGGGGTTGGCGGTGGCTTTGTGTTTGAACTTTGGCTTTAAGGTACGTAATGACAAGGTGATGACATGTGATGAAGGGGAGCTGACAGATTGCGTGCAGTACAATGCGTTGCTCAAGGAGAGACAGCACCACGATGCCAATGCGACGTTCGTTGATGAGAGGATGGAGCTGAGGATATGAGGGCGTGATGTTGGATTGGTGTAAGATAGTCAAGAGACGGAACGCCTAGGATATTGGTCATGAGCTGCTTCGTGAGTGGCCACACCCGTAGGAACACGATCAGGTCAGATCGAGGCAGGGTTTCCGATGGTATCCGCGATTGTATCGATAGTGCAAGGCGAAGTATGTAAAGGAGGGTCCAGAATCAGGGGCATGTCGTACTCGCGTTGTTCGAGTGTCACATGGATAATCTCCAAGGACGCGGTTATAATTGTTGTAAATTGTGTTGTAGACAGACTTGAGTGGTGTCTCAAATAAATTACTCCTTGAAGCTCAAGCTTAGTGCCATATGCTGGCCCAGATCTGGCCAACAAGGCTGCGAGATCTTGCATGCGCATCGTCATCAAAATGGATCGTGAAGGGTCGATGCATTGCGGCTGAGGTATGAAGTCTTCTAGAATCTTTCATGCTTCAATGCTCAGCACGAAGACTTGCAGACAAGCCCGCCAAGTGCTTGGTGGTGCTCTACAGTCAAAACTTGTGGGAGTGTCCTGCGTCATGACTGACTTTGCGACTACCTTGGTCACACTCGAATTGCAAAGCCACAATCCGTGACCTTGTTCATATATCGCAGCGACCGCCTGTCACACCCCCCAACTTTGTACTGTGTAGCAGCTCAATTGCGCTTCCGTCGTTCCTGTAGCTGGGCGTACAATGTTTGGGTCGCGTACGACAGGGGAGTGAAATTTTGGTCGGTGACAGCCTGCTGGGTCGTGGCTGGGCTGTGAACAACGTGACCTGGCGACCATGTCGTGGTACAGCCTCGTGCGATACGAGCAAGGTTGCTCAGGGGATGGTCATCATAGGCCCACACCAGCAGAACCAAGCGCCGAACGATTCTCGTGGTGCTTCTTGTTGGCCGAGCAAAGCTCATTATCAAAGCAAGGGGGAAGTCGTGATGCGTGGCTGCCATGATACTGTAGCACCCGTTGGAAGCAGAGCCCACAATTCTGTCGCCACCGCATGGCTCGCGTGTTGGAAGCATTTGGACACATTGTCTCCGGTAAATTTGGGTAGGGCAGACGTAATGGCTAGCGAGAAGGAGCGCGCAAAAGCGCCGATCGGGTCAGGCGGTAGAGACCATCGCAATCAATGTCGACGATTCGACAACCGGTTTCAGATTGCTGTAGGCTGCCTAATTGCCTGAAGCGACGGGAGCACAGCCATGCTTGCCCTCTTGCGATTGAACGCGCAAAATAAGCTCGCTATGGTAGTATTCGGAACATAACGATTAGTGTACAGCACGTAGGACAAGAATCACGTTGGCGGGATGTGCTGGTGCTGCAGGCGATTGTCGCGAATGTTGAAGTTACTGGCCGCGCATGGGCCGGCTGTTGTGCGGACGAAGCTTGGCGGGCAGTGTCAACCACTTGTCAGGCCCACTAGAGTGAACGTCGTTGCAAGCACTACGCATCATCCACTTATTCACATTGTGCTCTCCGTGTTCGTCCACCAAGCGCGCATTTCCCCTGAGATCATGTCTGACACGATGAAGACCGCTTCTGCTGCTATGCCGCCTCTTGGATGCTGTCGACGTTCGAATTGACCACGTTTAACCTCGCCCTGCATATAGCCTGCACGTTTAGCGCGTTTAATGCCCGCTGCGGCTCTCAGAGGGCAAATGCTATGCGGACCTTGTGTGTCGACAGGGAAACGGCCTGTATAGGCATATGAGGTACAGCCAACACAAGCTTGATTGGGTCACGCTGTGGAAAGCCCGTTTGTACTCGGCTTGAGCTCCCTAGTGCACGCACCGTGACCCAAACGATGCGGGCCGCTCGGGTGATGTTGCAATGGTAAACTTCTCCACCCCAGTATTTGTACTCGGTGGAGCCCTGCAGATGATGTTGTCCACGGATCCGAGCCTCCCAACGTCGCTGGGTATATTGTAAGAGAAGGAATCATCACCTGCCGAGGACACCGCTACTCTGGATCTCCAATATCACGCCGTGATATTACTTGCCTGGATTCACAGTCACAAAACGGGTGAGAGGCTTCGTAATTGCTGCTCGTAGCCGTTTGTCGACATCGGAGCGCTACACGTGACACTGTATCGCACTTTCCCTCGACCTAAAAAGGCAGTCACCGCTGAGCAAATTACGCCACTCGACC
The DNA here is from genome assembly GCA_003501895.1 of Phaeosphaeria sp. A1 3.1a. Lineage (NCBI taxonomy): Eukaryota > Fungi > Ascomycota > Dothideomycetes > Pleosporales > Phaeosphaeriaceae > Phaeosphaeria > Phaeosphaeria sp. A1 3.1a. The sequence continues at coordinate 64,467 of QVXC01000007.1, forward strand.
TCAACAGCCCTTCCATCCTCTCTGCCACTCGGCACCTTACACTCGCTTCTCTTCCAGGCTGATTCGCCGTCCCACGCTCGCTCAGGCTGGACTATTGTTCCCTTTCGAGGTCTACACTCGCTTCGAAGACGTCCTAGCTGCACCTGCAGGTCCTACATCATGAAGTCGCTCGCTTTCCTGGCCTTCGCCGGCTTCAGCTCGCTCGTTTGCTCGTCTCCTCTCACACCCTCACGGACCTCCCGCCTAGAGGCCCGTCAAGGTGATAGCACCTCGTCAGCACCATGTGCACAAGTCTCCCAGTACATGTACGGCAATGGCACCCTGAGCGTCAAGACAGAGGTCCCTGCCGGTCTTGCCTTCTCGTGCCTCGATAGTGTGCCTTTCAACGCCACTTCTGGCAAGAAGCTCATCGCAGCAATCCGTCCCTACATCAACTGGCAGAGCACTCTCACACAGCTCAAGAATCCCCCTGCCGACTATGCCGAGAAGGTGCAGCCTCCCGTTGACATCTTCGGCGGCCTTGATCAGATTGATGCCAAGATCGACTCTGAAGGCTACATCAGTGAATACGACTTCGGCTGGTCCCTGTACACCCTCATCCAGTCAGCCCACGATGGTCACTTCGCCTACATTCCGGAAATTGTCGGCCAGATCATGAACTTTGGACGACGAGTGCCATTGGTGTCTGTGTCATCGGATGGCAAGCAGTTACCAGCCGTTTTCGCGTACGCTGACGTCCTCGGCAACCAATTCCAGAACATCTCGTACACTCCGTCTCCTGTTACTCATATCGATGATACAGATGCTCTTGAGTGGCTCGAAAGCTGGAGTCAACTCGGTTCCCTCCAAGATCGTGACGCTCTCTACAACAATGTCTTCTACGAACTTGCTCAGGTCAGTCTTGGCTCGAGTGGCAGCGGTACTGGAACGTTCACTGGAGGAGGTCGTGGACGTTATGTATACCCTGGCGACACCACGACTCTCACGTTTGCCAACGGCACCAAATTCACCATGCAAAACTACGCTCGCATTATGATCAACTTCCGCAATATCACTAGCGGTGAAGACCTCGCCAACAAGTGGATCAGCTATGGTGGCAATTCTGCTCAGGCACATGCACAGTCCGTCGACACCGACAAGACTCATCAGATCTCGACAGCGGCCCTTGATACTGGAAAGGTTGACACACCCGGATACCCTCCGGCCGTTGTCGCTGGTCCTGGCAATTTGATCAATGGCTTCTTCGTCGATGGGCACGACGACGTGGCAGTGCTGCAGGTCCCCAACTTTGTAGGCTCATCATCTGCTGAGATCCCATTCCAGGACGCGTCTCGAGAGTTCATCCCCAAGGCTCTGGCAGCGGGCAAGACGAAGTTGATTATCGACCTTCAAGCCAATGGAGGTGGCACTATCCTTCAAGGCTACGACTTGTTCAAACAGCTGTTCCCTGATGAGGACCCATACGGCGCCAATCGCTTCCGTGCACACGAGGCGGTTGATCTCATCGGCCAATCTTACAGCGCATTGGCTTCTCGTGCTCCCCGTAATTCAGGTGTTAATTATACGATCGAGGATGCGCAAACTTCGTGGTTCGACTACCACACCGACATGACAGCCGATGGCAAGCCGTTTTTGTCATGGCAGGAGAAGTATGGCCCACAAGAAGTCAATGGTGACAAATACACCACATTGGCTCGCTGGAACCTGTCAGACACTTACATCACTTACTTTTCCGGTGGCATCAACATTACCGGATACGGACCTCTCTCCAATTACACCGGAGCACCCAGATTCAAGCCCGAGAACATTGTCATTCTCACAGACGGCTATTGTGCTTCGACCTGTGGCATATTCACCGAGCTCCTGACGCAGCAGGCCGGAGTCAAGACGATTGCTATGGGAGGTCGCAGCAACAAGAACCCCATTCAGGCGATCGGCGGCGTCAAGGGTGTCAACAATTATGGTTTTGCTTTCATCCAGAACGCTGCGCAGACGGCTATCAAATACGACCGCTCGCTGAACAGCTCGATCCTGAGGCAAGATTACTATAACGACCTTCCCTTCGCTCGTGCATCGAGCGCCGGTGTCAACAACCGAGATGGCCTCCGCCGGAACGATGCTTCTGGAATGGCGCTGCAGTTCATCTACGAGGAAGCTGACTGTCGTCTCTACTACACGCCAGAGATGACTGTCGACATCACAACCGTATGGAAGACGGTTGCAGATGCACAGTGGAACAATAGCGGCATGTGCGTCTCCGGGGGAGGCTATGGCCAGAAGCGTGAAGTGCAAGAACTTACCACCCAGCTTGGCCGTCGTCGCGTCCATGTCGCGCAGGCCGCAGCTGTGAAGCAGGTACAGGCTTTCAAGGACACCTTCTCGCTCGAGACCAACAACAAGATGAAGGGTGATGGGTTCATGGAGCCGTAAGCGATGTGTTGTGGCAATGGTCGGTTTTTTGTATTTCTCGCAATGACATGAGCAATGGCATGTAGCCTGCGAATTATGTGAGCTGCGGAGGCGAATGGGACGATCGGCATCAGGAGGCATCTTCTTCACATAGTCAGTAAGTAATACGGATGCATGAATAGTCTTCAATGGAAAAAGGGATTCTTGACGTCAGTTCCCACGTGAGTTGCCATGTGGAACATCGATTATCGTGCTTGGTATTGGCTCGTATCTGACACGAGATTATGTGGAGTACAGTCTGACATCGCCTCAAAAGTTCTACTACACCAGTGTTCAAGAACAGTATTTGTGTAAGAGTGATGCGTTTGCCTTCACCACAGAAAGCCGCTGCGAAGCCAAAGTGTTGCATCATGTTGTCTGTGTTCCCCTAAATCATCCCCAAAGCCTCGGCTCCATTCCCGAAATAGAACTGGACTATGACTAGGATCAAGCATTGAAACCCGCTCGCTTGCCACCTTTCTAGCGGCATGTTAGGCCCACCAGATGCTCCACATCAAATAACAGTAGTCTCATGCCTTTCCGGTAACAATGACAGCACATTGCGAGGCTACAGGATTAGCAGCCTGTCAGCATGGATGCTGCGAGGAGACTAGTACCTGACTCTCGGTCGAACAAGCACCGCGGCCTTTTTAAATGTCATCTCGTCACTAATTAGGTGGGAGGAACGCCGTTGTGTCCCTTTTCTCAGGAGAGATGCAAGTTTTCTGCTCACGCCCAGGTAACAGCAACGACGCCAGGGACAGTACATGTACAGCCCAAGTACTATTATTGCCTCGCACGACACGACTCGAGTCCGGAATAGTGATATGTTCGGGACGTCCTCGGGACTGAATCTCCGTAAGCTCGTATTGAAATGTCGATGCGGAGACGTTTTGGGTGGATCTACGCAGGGAACACAAGGTGCAACCATGGTGGCGCCGAAAGTTTCTTTGTGGCTTGCGGATGCAGTAACGGGGTGGAGCGGGTAGCGGAAGGGTAGCTTAAGTAAAGCCACTTTCCCCGTGCTTTTTGGGTACATTCGTTGTCGAGTATTCGCTCTTTCTTGAGACGTTTGTTACAAGCGTCGTGCCATTCGCTCTTAAGGTCGTAGACGTTTGGTCATCTACGAGTCGGGATTATTCTCTTGTTGCTGTACGGAGTGACACAAGCAACGATAACCATGAAGTACTTCACGCTCGCGGCGGGGCTTCTATCCTTGGGCGTTGCGAACGCACAGGAGGTCTCTACCGATGGGTCCTGCGGGAACAATGGCGTCACATGCCAGGGAAGCGAGTTTGGAAACTGCTGTAGTCCGTATGGATGGGTAAGTCAATTCAATTCACACGCATGGAATCTGCTAATCAATCGCAAAGTGCGGCTTCTCAAAAGATCACTGCGGTACTGGATGCCAATCCAAGTTCGGCACATGCAACGGCAGCAACAACGGCCCGTCCACAAAGCGCACCAGTTCTACTCTTGTAGTCCGAACATCGACTCGCTCGTCCGCCGCAGCTGCATCAACACCGACCAAAAAGGTGTCCACCGATGCGGCGTGCGGCAGCACGAATGGAGGCGCGACATGCCTGGGATCCGGTTTTGGCGACTGCTGCTCCAACAGTGGATGGTGTGGAAGCACCGGACCATACTGCGGAACTGGATGTCAGGCTGAGTTCGGCAACTGTGAGGGAAGTGTGAAACCTTCTTCTACTCGTGCAGGATCTGCAAGTCCGACTCCCTCGGGCGCTCAAACCGCGCTTCAGTGTCTGAACGGCAAAGATGTGCCGTACAAGATGACTTCGGATGGCGATTGGGCTGATCTCATCGAGCCTTACAACACACGACTTCCCTACACGCCTGCTGTCGTCGTTCTACCAACTACCAACCAACATGTCCAGGATGCCGTTGTGTGTGCTGCACAAGCTGGTCTCAAGGTCCAAGCTAAGTCTGGTGGCCATTCATACTCGAGCAATGGTCTTGGTGGCAAAGATGGCTCCATGAGCATTAATCTCCAGTCCCTTCAGACAATTCAGCTCGACCAGAGTTCCGGCATAGCCACTGTCGGCGGCGGTGTCCGTCTCGGTAACCTCGCAGACGGCATCTGGAACCAGGGCGGAGCAGCTGTTTCTCACGGAACCTGTCCTGGCGTGGGTATCGGCGGTCACTACACTCACGGAGGCTACAGCCACACTTCGCGAAACTTTGGCCTTGCCATGGACCAAGTTGTCGCCGTCGACGTCGTTCTTGCGGACGGATCACTTGTCAAAGCCTCCTCAACCAACTCACCTGACATTTTCTGGGCCGTCCGCGGCGCTGCCGACTCCTTCGGCATTGTCACCACCTTCTACTTGCAAACCCGGCCTGCGCCAGCAAGCGTTGTGAACTTCGCCTTCCCCCTGACCGGTGTCTTCGACTCCCAATCCAAATTCACCTCCACCTTCCTCCACATCCAAGACGTCGCTCAAAACGCCTCTGTCGTCGACAACAAAGTCTCTTTCGGCATCTACCTCGACGGCTACGGCACCTTCAGTCTCTCCGGCGCCTACTTCGGCTCCGTCGAAGAATTCAACTCCAAAGTGCGTCCCGAGCTCCTCCGCGGCCTCTCCACCGGCCAAGCAACCGTCGAATCTCTAAACTGGTACGACTACAACGTCAAAGTATCCGGCGAATCGACCATCAAGACGCCTCTGACAGGCTACGATCTTCACGAAGACTTCTTCGCCAAATCCGTCACCGTCCCCGAGTCAGACGGCCTTCTTGCCCCCACCCTCGACGCGCTCTACACCCACCTCCAGTCCGCAAACGGCGTCGAATACTTCATGATCATCAACCTCTACGGCGGCCCCGGGAGTGTCATCAATTCCAAAGATACGAGCTTCGCAGCGTACAATGACCGCGATAGTCTGTGGGTGTTGCAGAACTACGGGTATACGGCCAACTCGGTGGAATTTGTGAATGGGATTAACGACGCGATTATCAACGCGCAGCCGCAGACGACGTTTGGTGCGTACTTGAATTATGTGGATCCGACGTATGATGCGCAGACGGCGCATAGGCTGTATTATGGGGAGGAGGTGTATGGGAGGCTTGCGGCGTTGAAGAAGGAGGTGGATCCTGAGAGCGTGTTTTGGAATCCTCAGGCTATTGGGGCTTGAGTGGGTGGCTTTTGGGCCTGGGGGGCGGGAGAGGTGGTATAGATGTAGGGAGCGATCTACTTGTAGACTTTAATGATAATGACTTTGTCTTGCTTCACCTTGGTTCAGGAGATGATGATTGTAGAGCTTGTCATCTTCGCGATACAGTATCTTTACATGTTACATCATGCCGGCGAGAGCTTTTTCAACCGCAGTACGAATGCATAAGATGAACTCCAATGTCATTCATGAAACAACTTGAAACAGAATTGCTAGGCTACCACATTGGTCTTCCCCAATTGTAACAATTTAGATCATAGGACATGTAAGACCCTCCCATGCAACGAACAAGTAAACCGACACGATCGTGATTTCGTTCATTGTTAATGCCTTACGAAGCGGTACCACCACGCCGCTACCCCCAACGATGATGCGCGAGTCCAGCCTATGCATACTCTGCGTTGCCATCCTTATCGTAGCGAACATGTTTGGTCTTGTCCATACCATGAGTACTGCGCAGGTGGCAGCTGTCAGGGTACGAGCACCGACCATAGTCGCGTTCGAGGGCGCATTGATGTCCAAGATCTACCAAGTCACTAGCTGGCAGTGATGCCAAGAATGTAAGACTTACAACAATCAATGTTCTCGCAGTACCGGTTCTTACAAGCAAGGCTACGCGTCTTATAGCGGAGTGCATTCAGCTCGCCAGTGGTGAGCTTCGGCTCATGCTGGAACTGACAGAATTTGCCATTTTCACAGTGGCCGCCGAGATGCCAGTGGTTGCACATCTTTTTACCGGTATTCCTCATGCGGTCTTCGAGTGACTGGATCGCAAGAGAGTCGCGCGGAGGTAGAGGCTCGTCCAGCCTCTCCTCATCCTTGTTGTAATAGGCGTATTTCTTCTTCTTGTTCGTCTTTGTGCTCGGCACAATAGAAATATTACCATTGCCGTTTACGCCAGTCTTCCCGACAGTCGCTGTGCGAGATGCGTCAGCAAAGATTCATGTATACATGCGCATAATCAGTCAAACATGTAGTATTGCGGGCTGGATTGCCAATGGCGCCAGGACTGCCACGCAAATGAAGACGCTAGAGGATGACGAGACAGATATACATACCCCACGATGCGTCCCCATTAGTTTCCTTGACTGATACTGACGATGGAGATATCTGAGGAGAGGGACTCGACACTGACGGCTTTGGAGATTGGTTTGTGGTCGTCCGAGATAGAACTGGATGCTGCATAGGAGGAGTGGCGCTTGGTGGTGGCATAGCTGAAGTACCATTGGTCGCAAATGTCAAAGGCGGACCGTCCGGCAACGGTTCGGATCTGAATACATTCTCGAAGCGAGCACGCTTGAAGTTGGACAGCTTCGCAAAGCCAACATGGGCAGGAGTGGTCTCCAATAGTGTGATCCTAGACGCCGACAGCTCGTTAAAGTTGAACTGGTCGAGGTCATTCTGATAACCAGAATCGTGACATCCGCCGAAGACTATATGACGGCACGTAGGATTGAAACTGAAGGTTCGAAGCATTTCTTCAACGCGTCAGTATGGCAGCATGAAACGATCACAAGCTGCAACGACCCACCCTTAATCTTATGGTCGGCTCTTTCCTTTCCATGGCCAACATCAATAATACTAAATAGAGGCTGATTGACGCCGAAGCGCTGAGCGAATGTTCGGAGCTCCGATGGTGTGCGCAGGAGGCCAACTTGTGCCAGCTTCATGGCGAGCTTATCGAGACTTAGATAGATCTGAACCATTATGGGCCAATTTGCGGACTCGCTGTGGAGAGACACAACATGATCACGAATGGCGTGGTACAGGCGAGACGCTGCTTCGGATCCGCCGTCGCCACCAGCAGCTTGGAGCAAAGCATCTTGGAACATGGCACCATCTCCATCGATCAATGCGAGCACAAAAGAGCTAGAATTGAATTGGCGTTGATAGCTGTCCACCGCCTGGTTCCTCTCTTCTACCGTGCGCTGGTAGTTGCGCCTAATATCTCTCTCGGAAAGATAATCATTCTTCAAATTAGTGTGCTCTTCCGATAGAGCTTTGTACTTTCCGATGAGGTCCTAGACTACGTTCAGCAGCAGGTCTTGAAGATGAAACGCGCATCGCAGGCGTGACAGGAGACATACAATGACGAGACGCTCTCTGGCCTCGTCTGAAGATCGGAAGCTTTCAAGCTGCCTGGCATAGCTTTCGAGCTCGTTCATTGTGACTAAGCTGACCACGGGGTAAGGGGGCGGCGTAGTCGATCCTGAAATCCTCCGGGAGTTGGGGAATGAGAGCGGTGCTTTTTTCGAGCTGAGGCAGCAGCTACGCTTCACGTCGCGTGTCCACGCGCTAGTGAAGGAGCTAGACCAGAGAGGGACGCGAGACGAAGAGGGGATTCCAGAACGTGCTTTGATCAACCCCGCTTCGAATGAAAGTCAACTTTCACGAAATGCTGAGAGCGAGCAATGCCTGGATATGGAGAGTTGTTGAGAAGCGATTGTTTGCCATGCACCAAGCATCATTCTTTGTGGTGGCGCAGATCCTGTTTCACGCAACAATACTGCTGTGCCATTTACTGGCACAGGCGAGCGTATCACCTCGCTGAGAGCTGCCCGCCAGGTCACACAGGACCAGCGCATCGCACAGCAGCTCGAAAATGCACAGCGAGGCGGTGCAGGTCGCTCGATGCACTGAATTAATCAACAGGCAGACACATGGTTCTGTCCATAGGTTTTCGTACCCCACGAGGTACATACGTTTTCGACCAGCTGTGCCGCAAGCTGAAGGATAGAATAACAAGCAAAGTTTCGAGAAAGATTAACGGCTGTGTTACCCGCATACTTGGCCAATTGCGGAGTTGAGAAGGAAAGACGATGCGAGACTTCTCGTCGACAGGGTGTTGATGGAGGACATGTTCATAACGTTCAGATCCCCTGGTAGCCCCGAGGCCTGCTTCAGAATACTCATTGTGCCATCGCATGTGCAAGGTCGCATTTATATATCGCGAAATGGACTGCTTTGGGCGGCCCTACTGTACACTAATACAGCGGCCCCATTCCGCTTCCCCGACTAAGCTTACACCTTGACCCACAGTGACGCTTGTACCTGTAACGGAGCACCGCAATGGCATATAAGTCTCACTTCGCTCTTTCCTAACAGCAATTGAATGCTCCGCTTCTTCCAGCGTCAATTTTTAACTCCACACAACCTAATTTCCAGCTCTATCACCACACGACGAGCACTTCATTCGCAGTCCTTCACCACAATGTCCCCCAACAAGAAAGCCCGCACTCACCCTCCATACGAGCTCGTCTACTGGCCCGGAATTCCAGGTCGCGGCGAGTTCATCCGCCTAGCCTTCGAGGCAGCTGGTGTCTCCTACAAGGACGTCACTAACGAAGCCAAAGACGATGGTACACGCCAACCTGCACACTACACACAACTGCACGGCTAACACCATCACCTAGGCATGTCCATAATCGCCAACCTCACATCCGCCTCCTCCACGGGCGACTCAGACTCCAACCCACCCGTCTTCGCTCCACCCGCGCTGCGTGTCCCGGGCGAGGGCAAGGACGGCAAAGCACTGCTCATCTACCAGACGCCCAGCATCCTGAACTATCTGGGCGACAAGATCGGTCTCGCGGGCGAAGACGAGGCGGAGAAAGCATGGATCCTATCGCATACGCTCACGGCGCTGGATCTCAACAATGAGGCGCATGACACACATCACCCCGTTGCTGTGGCGGCGTACTATGAGGACCAGAAGGACGAGGCGCTGAAGAAGGCGACGAACTTTAGGCAGACGAGGGTTCCGAAGTTCTTGGGCTTCTTTGAGAGAGTGCTCAAGGGAAATGAGAAGGAGGGCCAAGGCAAGTACCTTGTGGGTGGAAAACTGAGCTTTGCGGACACCACGCTGTGGCACGTCTTGAGCGGACTGCTGTTTGCGTTTCCCAAAGAGCTGGAGGCGCGAAAGAAAGAGTTCTCAACGCTCTTTGATACCTTCTATCCCAGTGTACAGGCGCAGAGCGGACTCAAGGAGTACCTGGCAAGCGAGCGGAGGCTACCCTTCAGCATGGGCATCTTCAGACACTATCCTGAGTTAGATCGACAGTAGACAGGGTCTCACATGATCACAGATGAGCACAACCGTCACAGGATAAAAGTCAATTGCAGTGGTATCTTGGTGCCCATTCATGGGCTCATGTCATCTCATTCCTTTTTGATGCCGGGTACATGATGCATATCCGAAGCCGAACTCCTGAAACCATGTGATGTCCTAACCCAACAAACGTCTAGTAGTCGGTGGAGGCGCTCTGGGGGAACTCGAAGTTGACACCCTTGCCGGTGAGGCGCTTGTAGACCTCGGTGTAGGTGTCGAGCCTGTAGTCAACACCGCCACGCTCCTTCTCGTCGAGGACGACCTTGAGGACCTTGCTGCCGTCCTCACGGGTGCGGAGACGCTTGCCAACGATCTCGACGGGGTAGACGAGGTCGGTGAGGATGGCGTCGTGGACAGCAGTCAGGGTTCGCGAACGGGGACGCTTCTGGGTCTGCGAGCTGCGCGACCTGTTGGAGCGCTTGGGGCGGGGGAGAATGCGGCGGGAGGCAACGATCAGGACGTGGCGGTCAGAGAACTTCTTCTCGAGCTCACGGGTGAGACTGTGCAAGTCAGTATTGCCTGAGGTCGGCAAGAGTACAATATACATACCGCTGCTGGGCCTTGTGCCAGTTCTGGAGAAGGGGAACCGGGACGAAAATGACGATAGCCTTGCGACCGTGGCCAACCTCAATCTAAGAATCCTGGTGTCAGCAAATTGAAGCTGCCCAGTGCCCACCGCCTCTTCGATTGTATGTATGGGATGGGTGTAGGTGGTCTGTGGGTGTTTGGTGGCTCGCGAGCGCACCGAATGTGCTGGGCTGTCATACCTCGCGGGCAGAGACGAACTGCAGAGGGCGCAGAGAGCTCTTCAGGTCGGGGACATTGTTCTCGAGGTCAGTCAACGCCTGCGTAATGTTAGCTATGTCATCTACAGCAGCACTATTGCGTGAAAACTTGCGTTGGCGATGCTGGTCTCGATCTCCGAGGGGTTCTGCCTCGAAGGGCTGTTGGGCGCGATCTTGTTCAGCGAGTTGGACATGTTGGCGGCTGTGGTCGATGGATGTCGGCTGGAGAGAGAAAGAAAGTTCGCGATACGGCCACGGGCACGAAATTCAAGCTGTGGACCCGCAGTCCTAAGCGAGAAGGCGCTATCTGGTTCCGCATTTCTCGTGGCCCGTGCGAAAGACACCAGAAGCGTGAGCCAAGACACATGAACATCATCAACGGATCACAACATATTACCCGATCATCTCAATCGCTTACGAGAAGTCAATCATTGGGTTGTATTTTGAAATTTTCCAACTTTTGGTGCATTGAAGTACCCCTCGTGGCACGATGCCCAACTCGCTGCCTCCTTCGTCTCGACTCATAGGCCTCCCTACAGAATGTCAAATATGCTAGTCCTTGTATATTGGTATGACCCAGTACAAAATTCCGTTTAGGATGGCCGTTGTAATTGGTCCCGCCCAGTGGATATAGTGGTAGTCGAAGCGATCTGGCCACAATCAGCACGCATGAAGTTGTCCGTGGAGATTCGTCTTCACACATACTAGCTGCAGTCATTAGTCCCAAGCATCGGGCCGGGTTGTTACCTGCATTCTGTCAGGGAGACGAGGTAAGAGACTAATCCGAAATCTTACTGGCACCGGCATAACCAGGTCGTGCAATACTCGAGGCAAAAGTGACCAAGCACTGTGTGAGGCCAATCTGGAACACTATCTTAGCACTCATCAGGTATCCATGGTTGACGTAGCTTACAAGAATCGGCGACAAGGCTGGTCCAAAAACCTCTCTTTGCCTCGGATCGAGACCGACTCCAAATGCGATGAACACCAAGACGAACGAGGTCATCGTCTCCAGCGCATATCTGGAAGAGTCAAACCCGAACAGCCTCCACGGACCGGACTACTCACGCTTCTCCCGGCGTCACCAGACTTGTATCGATATAGCAACCCGGAATCGGTGGAATCTCCTCCGGCTTCACGCCCAAACTCGCTCTGACCAAGTACCCAGCAACCACCGCCCCCAGGCTCTGAAACATAACGTACAGCAGACTCCTAGGAAAGATCGAAAGCCTCGCAGTGAACGTCGACATCGTGATCAGCGGATTCAAATGCCCGCCTGACACCGGACCAGCAGCGAAAATGAATAGCGAGAGGAGCAATAAATTGACAACGCCACCAAACGCTGCAGGCGCAACAGGCCCTAGACTAGTTGCCTGTATAATATGTGACAGACCAATTGAGGCGAGACCAGATGTGTACACCAGGAGACATGTGCCCACGCACTCGAGGAAGGCGGCTTTCCATAGTTCGACGTCCGAAAAAGCGTCAAGGTGGAATGATTGGTGCCACGAGAATGCAGCTGTTTCGTCGGCAACCGTAACGATGGACGTGTCGTCCCTGGTGATGAACTCTTGGTTTCCTCCTAGACGTCCGGCGAACGAGCGCGATGCGACGTTCAATTCGGAGCGTCTGCGGTGCCGCAATGCATGCTGGGTCATGCTGGCGTTTTCGACGTCTTTTGACGTTGAGGTTCCTGTCATGTCGTGGTTGGTGTTGTTCGTCTTTCGTGGCGCTGAACGCTGTTGCGTGTATTTCCTGTAGCGAAAATTGGAAACTGTCGCAATTGCAAATAAGAGTGTCGTTTTCACCACAAGATTGGAGATGATAAAAAAAGGTTTTGCTTGCAATTAATTGTCTCCTCTTGCTGGTTATGGCCAAAGGTGATGTGTAAGCTGCTTACGAAGGCTCTGTGATTGGTCTCCCCCTCACGGACCACGAACTTTCTTCATTTCCTTACCGCACGTTCTGTCCTGCACGAATCATAGAGTGAATGACCATTTGCATCCCTTCCTATCAATAGTCTGTCCGCTGCCCGCATCCTGAACGTGTGTCCCCACAGAGACATGTCTCCTTGTCCCTCCAAGGCGTCTCATTCACACAACCACCAAGCCAACCTTGACATACCACCACACGTCAGTATAGCCTTTTCATGTGTAGGAATGAGGTTTGACAAACCCCAAGATCTCTTATTGACTTGCACACGACGAGCGATTTCCCGGTCCATATCCTGCGTTGTAAGTCCTGCAAGGGCGCGCGCTTGCCGCGCCTCGACCAAGTTCCTGTCTTCGGTTGTAATATACGAATGTCGAGATCGCAAGCCTGAGTCCATCTCCCACTCGGCCATGAAACGCTCCCGGAAAACGTATTGTGTAGATCTCTCACAATAGAGTGAGGTTTTATTGAAGCCTCTCGAGAAGCCCAGCAGATCGTCGTATGGATGGGCATAACGGATAGGAAAGGTCGTTGTGGTTTCGCTGATCGAGTCATTAGGATCTGATATACTCTCAGCTCTAAGCAGAGCGTCGCGAAGGCGTCTAATTGCACGCCGCTCGATAACTGTCGGGCTGAGTATGCGACGCTGAGGGCCGAATGTCGGCGTGGAGGGACTCGACGATTCACCCTCCTGTAAGGACTCTGCGGCTGCCCGAGCCCGATGGCGTATTATCAGCGCTAACACCAATTGCCCGTTCAGATAACTTGACTGCCACTCATCCAACGAAGCCCTGTCAAGGGTGAATTGAAGCAGAGAGATGTAGACGTCGTGAACTGTGCTAGAGGTTGCTGTATCGCCGAGATCATCCAAAATGATTTGGAGAATATTGTTGCTGCTCCCTACAGCACCGCTGGCCTCGGCGGGGCGCGTATCGTCGTTGGAAGAGTGCGACTCCATCGTAGCTTGCTCTGGACGAGAAGAATAGTGAGGAACACAATGGTAAAGCGATCGAATTCGGAGTGCATGAAATTCTGTTTGATCTGCAGTAATAGAAGGAGAGAATGTATTGTCGATGTTGACAGCCCTTTCAGAAAGAGAGCAATAGCTGGACATGGACGCTGCTTCCCTGCAAGTTCAGCGATTGACAGCTCCAAGTCTACAGAACACTCATTGGCTCGCCGACCAGGCATTCCAGGAGCGTCTCAACATCCGGTAAAAGAGACGACTTACACTATTATCGCACGCATGTTTGCTCACTTGTATTAGAGATGTCATGTCTCGAAATATGAGCTTGTTGCTGGTAAAGTTTCGTTCAAATCATGGAATTCGGAGTCAATCGGACACAATAGCTTGGTCGAGTTAACTTGGCTGATGTAGTCAAAAGCACGATGATCCTTTTGCTCCAGAGAATGATAGTGAAGTTACGAGAGGCACGGTTGTGGGGCTATAAATCTCCGCTTCGCCAGGACTAGAATAGTGTGACGCGCGACAGGTCCTCGATCTGGATTGAAAAGTAGGACTTCTACGGATACACCTCGCGCGTCGTGACTTTGTATTGTGGTTTCTCATCCTTCGTGTCCTGCATCGCGTGTGGCAACATCCCCCAACGACGCCGTCCCACTTCTGGCTGCTCCTTCCCGATGTGCCTCCGTTTCGCATTCCTGTACCAGACACGCCATACGAGGAACACAACGATTGTCAAAGGCGCTGCGATGACCCACAATAGCCAGAAATCTTGCGACACTGTGATGTGGTTACCAGGTCCGTCGCCAATTTTGATGAACTCTGTCCCAAACACTCCCGCCACCGTACTCAGAGGTAAGAAAATGAGAGTCGTGACGGCAATGGTCTTCATGCTCTGGCTTTCGCTAAGCATGATACGGCTATCTCTTTGAGCTACCATATTGAACGAGAGCTGTATGATATTGGCAATTCGACGATCAAGGCTTTCGAGCCGACGCTGCGTCGACTGAAGAAGTGTCTTTTGGTATTTCAGGGCTTGCTTGGTGGCCTCCTGCGATACATTGGGCTGTTCCCCTACCACCGCTTGGTGATGGTCGCGAACATCTCCAAGTGTAGCAAGTGCTGATTCACAGTTCTCGCGCAGGTATATGTTGTGCTTCGCAATGTTGTGAAGTCCTTGGAAATCTGGCAGCTCTTCCTTTTTATTGCTCAGATTCGCCGCCCTCTCCAAAGTTTGCTGACATTTGGTTAGAAAGATATATAGTGGTCACATCCGCAATTCATCCCGACTTACCTCCTCGATCTTTCCAAATATTCCTGCAACAGTCCAAGCGGTTCGATCCATCGCTTTGTACATCTCGTCCAGAACGATCTCTAAGAGGATGTACGGATCAAGCAGAATTTCGTCACGTGTGACAATGTCCTTGAGTCTCTGGAATCGCTGTCCAAGACTTGCTGGTGCGCCAAAACAGAATAATTCCACGGCAGGTCGTCCTGAGGGTGAAGTCAACGTTATATCACTACTCGATGTTGTAGCACGACTTGGCTGCGGTGGTGGGTTGGGTCGTTCATTTCTGACTCTAAGCACGAATCCAGGTTTCAGCCAGTTAAAATTGGCCTGGCTTCTGCGGTTGTTGACTCCATCTGGACTTTCCACGATTTCACCTTTCACAATGGCAATATCCTTGACAAGGAGATGGAAGAAAATGTTCGTGGTATCGACATCGGTTTGCACTGAAAAAGACTGCGAAACATGTTGCAAGCTTTCCGCAATGAACGCGCTTGGTATCTCATGCGTTTCGAAAAATTCGACCATGCCGTCTACTGATCCTGGCATAGGCACATCTCGTGGGGCAAATCTATCCAAGTCAGCAAACAATTCTCGATCAAAGGAAGTTGTTCCTTCCTGGTAGGCTTGTGACCACGCATTACAATGATATAGATCAAAATCGAACGCTGCCATCGTCCTTTGGTACGATTCTATCACATACTATGGAAAGTAGTAAAACTTACAGCACTCGAACCGTGGCTTGGTTCTGTGTTGGCCGCTCCACCGCCAAGTTTTCACTGGCTATCTCGGTCGCGTATTGACTATTTTGCGGCCACTCGAACATGTGAACAGGAAACTTCTTGCCAGTGGTTCGACTTTGCGAAAATTCGTTAGAGACAGATGCCCTAAATCTCTCAAGTGGCTCCCGATCGGCGGTTGGATTTCGGAAACTCGACATACTCATGTTGACTGATGAGGATTGTAGGAGATGTGGAACGCAAGTGACGGAAAGATTCAGTAGTGACGCCCGAGTTGGGTCTTTCTCAAGCTCACTCTGTCTATTAATCCGAAAGAAATCCTAATGCTCGACTACTTACTAGAAAGTCAAGAGATGCTTCAGCCTCCCGATACATTCCGAACGCGAAGCACCCAGATGTTTTCTCTATGCCGAGCAGGAAGCAGCCAATGAAAATTCGAAGCCCTCGTCTGTGACAGCCCTAATATCGAAAAACGCCTCAATGAACACAAACCTCGGTGGCATGCTTTCTTTTTGGCACGAATCAATCAGCTGCATGAACCAAGAGCCAGCTGAGGCAAGGGCAGTTTTATCCGACCTATCAGATTGGACTGGGGCGTTCCAGCGCTACACAATGGGGGCGCAAGGCTGGGAACACCAAGACTTTTACCCCCGAATCCCACAGAAGCGTGACCGGTCAGGGTCTTCAATGCGAGAATTGCGATGAGGTTGCCGCCAAAAATAACCTAGCCAGTAACAACCTTGTGCTTCAACACAAAGTTCATGAACGACCCCAGCTGCTTCTCCGACGTAGTCACGCGCATGCAAGATAGCCGCTATCACTAGGTTTCACATAGCGAAACAGCAATGTAAAGCCTTCGAAGAGCTGAATCTTCACTGCCTGAGGTGGAACAGTAACGGAAGATGCCGTCGGAACTGATGAACGCTTCGGCACGAATTACGATGTCCGTATCCACGGGACCTAGGTGTAAGTTAGCGCCCGCTGCCTAAAGGAAACGATCCGTGCGAGTGGTAAGACATCTGGAACGTGCCTGTGAAGGTGCGAGCCGGTGAAAGCCAGGGTAAGCGAAAATGTGACTGAATGAGTGGAGCATGAATTGGCCCCTTTGGTTGCACCCGCGGCGGACATACACCCTGACAGATGTATTCGTGCGATCCCACTCGTGCATTCTTGTCTCTGGTCAAGCCATCGTACCACATGATGAGACGAATTTGGATGCATTTACTCTTACTCTCGCTAAGACATGGTTTGCGATACCCAGGATGTCGATGAGATGCGGATAAGTATCGTGGGCCCGCGGTCCAGACTACTGGAACTGAATGAGTTGATCAATCAGCAATTCCACTACTTACATATGAACCATCACCGTCTTGGCTTTGAATGTAGGGGAGAACGCGGCTAGGATACCCAGCTGTTCGAAACTAGCCCCCAAAACCTCGGACATATTAAGATTGCAGTTGTCCACGACTTGGGCCGAAAGACCCAACTTACAGCTCGCGGTAGCTCTTGTGTCACTATTGCTTCTACGCTAGTTGAATGGTATTGTGAGCTGTACTCTGGAAGATTGTTCATGTCTGACTCTTTAGGCCTATAATCAACACTTGGCTGGCAAACACGGAGGTGGCTACGGTACGATATACCTATTCATTGCTCGTGTATATGACATGGGCTGATCTTTGCATCCGTTCTGCAGATCCAAACGGCGCTTTTGCACCTGCACAAACCTGTCAACCTTCTCCTCAAACAGTGCCCCACGGAGGAAGCTTTGACCCGAATTCACCATTCACGACCTCGTTGAACAACCAGACAGGACCATCGCACAGCTATCATCAATCTTCTCAGACAGTGCCGCACGGGGGTGGTTTTGATCACAACTCCCCATTTGCGACTCCTTTCAACGTCCAGCCGGCACCCGTACAACAACCTGTTTTCAAACCACAAAACTGTTCTTCGACGCAGGTGAGGACACATCAGTTAGATGGACTACATCATTGTATTCTGACGTAGATTTCTACAGGCCACAGCAACAACCAACTACCAGCAGCCTTATTATCAGCCGCAGCAGCTGCAGCAGCCGCGACCACAAGCACAATATAACAATCAACCAGGTTTCGTTTCTCAGCTGTGTGCGTGCTTCAAATAGATATACCAACGACTTGGAACAATGGCACCTTACGAAGCACAGTCTTCGACTCGTGAGATCAACCATCATGGCACTCCAGAGTACCTCGGAGACGTTCCGGAGAAGGCCCAACAGCAGCCAGGACAGTCACTCATCATCGTGAGATCCAAGTCGTGTCCAGATTAATTAATCAACGTAGCTAAAATGTTTTCTAGAGCAATGGACCACTACGGCTGAAGGGGTACATGCACATCTTCGATACCTTCACGGTGTTCAAGTGGCAGTTTCCCAACTTCTACCGTAAGCCTGGCCTGGGATATCAGAAGATCTCGCAACATCGACATCGAGACGTCTTTGATCGTCAGTGGACAGGTGATTACGATGATCGATATCTCTCTGCTTGGGATGGACGCGCTTCTAAGCTCGTCGTTCAGGCTGTGGATGACATCTACGATAGCAACGTGACATCAACGTACAGGCGTACCTTCATTCGAAATATCTCGCCGCTGTATATGCGACTTGCAAATTGGCCTTTCAACCACATCGACTACGCCAAGAATGGAGGACCTACCAGCGAGGGTATGTTGTACTTGGTGTCTCAGTGTCAGGACTAATCCCAGATAGACTACCCCATGCTGTGCCTCAAGTGGTTTCTTACATCATGCATCATCACCCTGGTGGTAAGTCTTGATAGTGCCTCCAAAACAATCCTAGGCTTACATAGCTCAGATCTCAAGCCCGACAGGCCATGCTGAAGGCAAACCCAGGAATGGTGGAGCCTACGACGTCGTTCCCTACTACTATCACGGCTACGCCAAAGTAGCTCGTAATGTGATGGAGATGGACGGCACCCGGGCCTACGCTGTCAGCCAAGCGAATCCAGTTGCCGAGCGTGTTCTGCGACCACGCTATCTCTGCTTCCTTCGGGAGCACGGCGAGCCTGCTATAATCATGAATGTGGAAGAGTGGTGCGTAAAGATGTTTAAAGTCGACTTGAGTACGACTCGCTCACGCTTTCCAGGATCACACAGTACAAGCGCGAGCGCGATCTCTCGTACGTGTTTGTTGCATACACTGCGGAGCAGTTCCAAAGTGCAGACGACCTCAGAGCATTGCATCAAATTGCCGATGCTGCTGCGCGGAATGCCGGTGTAACTGCATACTGGGTTGGCTGTTCTTGCATGCCTGATCCAAACGAGTTAACTCAAGACGTATACCGAATCTGTGATATCATTCGAGTAAGTTACAACAATTGAGCATGGACTTTTCAGCCAACTTACACCACATACAGGGAGCCCAATCGCTGGTCATTGCAGTCAGTCAACCGCCAAATGACACGCGTGGCATAAGCACGACAGACCTCATGTTGCAACAGTAAGTCGTATCGTTGAAGGCTACTTGACGATGTAACGTGATCGCTAACGCACAGTTGCAGATGGGGTCAGCGTATCTGGACATTCCCTGAAGTTCTCCTAGCACCAGCAGGCCGAGACATCCGGGTCTACACCCGTGGGAGTGATCTGATGCAACCAATGATGGTCGCTAAGAACCAATTCGCTGCTAAAGTTTGGAAGGAGGATGCACATGTTGCCCGTCAGGTAATTTGCACGTCCACCCGCGATCGGAAAGGAAGCCAACTCACATTTTCCAGCTCATCGACCACTACGAAGGCAACCTCATCCTGAGCCAGCTCGAACTCGTCACTCTCGCGTTGGAGTGTCTACACAAGCGACAGACCACTCAATATCTTCCCGGAGACCACAGCTACGCTTTAATGGGATTACTTCGAGTCCGTCTACCCCCTTCCATACACCCCTTCTCAACATACTAACACCACCCAGGTCCGTCCCCAAATCGACCCAACCGACTCCGCCTTCCAAGCCTTCGCCCGGTACCCATACTCTCATCCCACCATCCAAATCCCCAACTAACTCTTCCCCCAGCCTCTCCCTCGCAAACGGCAGCGACCAACTCCTCGAGCGCCTCATCTGCGTGCACCCAAAGGACCCCAACCAACCCTGGCACTCCATGTCCGACGCCTTCGAAAGCAAGCTCTGGGACTTGCTCCCCCTTGACGTCGGCATCGCGGGCATCGGCGAAGACGACACCATTATCCTCGACGGGTGCCGGGCCGCCAACGTGCGGTGGAAGTCGTTTGCGCCCGTCGCGTATACGCGCCGGGATAGCTGGAAGCGGTGGATTGCGCAGAAGATGTTGAGGCTGGGAGGGGTGGTGTTCATCGTTGCGGCTGTGCTGGTTAGCTTTCCTGCGACGGAGATTAGGGGGATTGGGGCGGTTTTGTTGGTGTATAGTATTATTTTGATGGGGCTGAGTCCGTGGTTGTTGAGATTGATTTATATGGGCAAGTTTTGGGAGCAGCAGTGTTGGTTTTTTGGTAGGTTGATGTTTACTTGATTATCTATTGGGGTTTGGTGACGTGTGCTGACGAGTGTGGTAGGTTTTGAAGGATACATGGACATCGATACCATTGAGCGCCAGATCTTTGGAGGAAGGCTTGGGCGCATGAAGTGGACGGCTGCTGCGTCGCCACTTTCCCGACATCATAGGAACGAGCATGGGGAGTGTATCCCCGATGATCCCACTTCAGATCCTGCCATTGCTGCTATTGTGCAGCGCGCGAAGACCGCGGGGCCGGGCGAGCAGCGAATATTCACGCTTGTTGATACTGGTTCGTGTTCGACTTCGCCCTACTCTACGATCGTATCTGACATGCCTAGGTAACATGACCGCAACTCTGTTCCTCGCAGAGCGCCCACCTGTATGCTTCCTAATGGGTAAGTCTCATCATCTCCAACCACGTACTTCAATGCTAACAACCACAAGGCGCCGGGGAAGGAGGCATGCGCCGCATCATCGGCTGTTCATACGACTGGACGACTGCCACATTCTACCGCGAGACGGTGTTGCGCATCGCGACCAAGTTTGAAGACTCAATGAAGCGCATCAGTCGCGTCAAGATTGGGTTCAAGAGGAAGCAGCACCCTTTTGCTCCGCTGGAACACACTGGGGAGGCTTATGGGCAGCAGGTAGAGTAAGTGTAGGGTAGTCTTTTGAACCGGTGGGCGGTGGTCTGCAATTGGTGGAAGATCCATGTATAGTAATGGTAGTACCGCTTCGCAATTGATTTGCTCGTTGTGAATCTCTTTGTGGTCGTCGCATGGTTGTGCATGTACCTATCGCGTTCAATCTTCGACATGAGCATTGTCAGCATGTTCGTATTTGCAAGTGCATTGACCTGACAAGCATCTGTGTCGGGAAGAGTTTGGACACTTTCCAGGTTCGTCTATGACCGTGCCGATACGGACTTGTTCAGATCTCTCGGCAAGTCTTATCATAGCTTGTTTTGAGAAGGCGATAGACGAGCAATATCAAGAGCCGGGGCGTCATGTGAAGTACAGATACGTGAAAAGCACGCAAATGTTTGAAATCTGACATGATTGGCATGGATGATGTTTGAATTAATATAGAACGTACCAAGAATGACGTGCATGGTGCTTATCATGCAAAATAATCAATCCTTGTGAAAAACGATCATCAACTCGAGAAGGCAAGATCCACAATTCGATAAAAAGTATTCATTCCACATGATCTTAATTCAATGTAATAATCATTCTCCAACAAAATCCTAGAGTATGCACTCCGACTAGAAAGGTATCATAAATATTTACAAGTTGCTGGCAACGAAGCTAGCAACGCCAGAGTTGCCAAGGTTGGTGTAGACACCGGGCGCACCAGCAGCAGCGCAGCCCTCACCCCAGGAGACTATGCCGAGCTGGACCTTCGAGGAGGTGTTGACGATGGGGCCGCCAGAGTCACCCTGGCAAGAGTCCTTGCCACCCTGGCTCAAGCCGGCGCAGAACATGGCGGCGGTGACACGTCCAGAGCCGTAGTTGGAGTTGCAGGTGGTGCGGGAGATGACGGGGACGTCGACCTTGAGAAGGTTGGTGGGAAGGGACTGGCCGCCGGAGCTGGTAGTTCCCCAGCCAGCGACGGTGAGACCGGTGCCGGAAGCAGGGTCGGAGCCGGAGGCAGGCAGCTTAGCATACGCGATGCTCGAGCTAGTTGGGATGGAAGTCGAGAGCTTCAAGATGGCGACATCGTTGTTGTAGGTTCCGGCCGAGTAGGAAGGGTTAACCTTGATAGACGAAACGCGGGCAACGGTTCCTCCAGAGGTGCGGCTCTGTTGTGACTGGTTAGCCAAGTTGTGTATAGAATGGAAACATGGCTCAACTTACGTTGCTTCCAGCGCGGATCTGAAGGGCTGAAGCAGTCTGTCCAACGGCGCAGTGGGCAGCTGTGAGAACGGTGTTGGCGTTCAACAGAGATCCACCGCAGAAGTGGCTTCCACCACTGACACGCTGAATGCTGACGATGAAGGGGAATTCGCCCTGAGCAGCAGTGGTGCCTCCAACAATGGAGTCTTCGGGGTTGGCGGGGAAGTCTCCCTCAGGGAACTCAGGGTCCTGGGGGATGGCAGCGGCGGTGGCAAGCGCGGGGACCGCGAGGGCAATGAGAACGTCCTTGAGCTGCATCTTGAAGAGATTGGCGGATTGAGTTTATGCTGGAGGTGTCTGAAGCGAAGGTGGTAGTGAGAGACTGCTGTTCAAGTGAGGACAGAGACCTGATATTTGTACTCCATCAGGTGGATTGTTCGTGTCCACCGACACGCCTCCAACAAGATTCCATCAACCTTCCCATCCTGTCATCATACAAGTCCCAAGACCTTTAGACCAGGGGCAGCGATGGTCCTTCCGGATGCGTGCTAAGCGAGGCTCGGCAAAACACTTGATTGGAGCTGTTAAAGTTACAAGTACCTTTTCAGGCTAGCCGGATTTATGCACGTGTGGTGTGCCTTGTCTCCAACGATCCGGTACTTATCTGAGTCGCTCACGCATGCTCTGGGGTAATTGATCAAAGAGGAAGTTGGCGATGCAATACGCCTAGCTCCCGTCGCCGTCGATCAGCGATCCCGGAGTCGCTCGGTGAATTGAGCGGACTGGCAGTCGAGCTGTCAAGGCTCCGCTGTAGGGCTCAAGGTGTTGTGTGGCCGCGAACGTGTCCGTGCAATATGTCATACGATTCGATTGTGTGTAGGTACAGGTCGGAGAGAATGCTCCGGTCTGAGACCTTGATTTGCTCGTCCGCGGTAATGAAGCTGGTCCTTGTGTGGATTCTTCGACTCGGCGTGTTCCGCTGGATCTCCGATGTTTCAAGGAAGGTGCAACCTGGCTCGGGGAGTCCGCAGCGCAGATGGCGTTACCGGGTCGTGGACAGATGCTGATCGACAGTGATAAGATGGCTAGGCGATTAGCAAACGCTGCTACAAATGCTGAAACAGAGAGACCTGCCAGAAACAATCGTCCCACCTGCACACAATTTGCTTGGCAGGACAATACCAAGCTTTCATGTATATTAAGGTGGGGTGTGGGTGAGGGTGATAACGCAGTGATTGGCATCGGAGCCTTGAGCGTGACCGGCGGATAGAGTCCAGAAGAGGCAGTTGAGCTTTGGTATTGGTGCTTGGCACCTCGTGGTCTTACACAAGCTTCGGCAGCGGTCCCTAACATGGGCGCGATCATCAAAACACCAGTATCGAGGCTGCGCTTGCGTATCGCTGGTGTGTACAAGGCACTGTACCGGCGCCATTGGACAGCGGCCGAATTACGCTGATAATGGTAGGTGGCAACGCAGCTGTACACACCGATGTTTCGCCAGGACAGAAGCTGAGCGGATGCATCCGAATGAGCTATATCTCCTCCAGCATTTCCTCTTGAGATCGTGGACCAATGAAGCGTGTGGGGGCTTTGAAGGATCAGCGGCATGCCTGCGCCACCCGGTAGATCAAGGGGCGTAGTCTTGCGGAAATATTCGCCTAGCCTCCTGGACTCGTCCCTATTGCTGTATGCTCCACGTTATGCTGTACTCCAGGCACCAGTCAGGTACATAGCTTTCCTGCATGACAGTTCAAGGCAGCTCGCCACAACGAGCTTCGCACCGCGCCTTGTGAAACCATAGAAGCCTTCCTCCTTTCGCAAAATCAAATCTCCGTTTCGAAACAGCCAAGATCGATACCATTTGCGATTGTTATGCAACTCTTCCACTACGTGACCGCTGTTCTGCTCTCGCCCTTCCTTAGCACAAACACAATGGAGAATCTGGATTCTTCCTTTACGATTGAAATCAACGGCAAGCCAATTGCCAAGATCAGCGACAGCGAGGATACACGGACTCAAGCAAAGGTCGGAGCTGCCAGCGATGCAGCCGTGTTCAAGCTCCAAGACGGTGGTCTGCAATGCGGCGGATGGATGCTTGGACGAAACATAACAGAAGACCGCAGCTTTCTGCCCAAGAAGGTGCTGTGGTTCAAGGTGAACGTCAACGGCGAGAGCGCGGACAGCAAGGAGCAGATACACCCGGTCGCTGTCGAGAAGAGCGGAGAATCTTACAAGCCCAAATTCAATGGTGAGTGCAGAATTGATGAAGACATGATGCCGTTGTGCTGACTACTGATACAGGCGGTCATCTCATCGAAGAAGACGGCAACGTATTTGCCGAGCTCATGGAAGGCAAGTACTTGACATGAGGCGAATGCAAATTCCTTTTGCTGACCAGACAATCAGAGACTGCAACGGTCACAGTGAAGATGCAGTAGGATGCGATGCAGGAGTATGTAGATGAATCATTCTGAACTCGTGAAATGCGTCAGAATTAGGAGAGGCTTTCCATGCATGTGATGGTGCACAACGACTCGCTGACTGTACGTGGACAAGCCAACCATGCCGAGGTCCGTCAGGCCAGGCCCAACGCGACACCACGGCACGTCGACGCATCATGCACGCCATCAGCAGCTTGTCGCATTGTCGCTGTCCTCATGTCTCATTGCGGCATTGTCATTCTTCTCATTCGATAGCCTCATCTTCTCTTCTTGTACAATACCCTTTCATAGGAGGCGCTGCTCAGGAGAGAGCGCGTAGCCGGCGATTGTGATGTCAGACTCGGTGGGTATGTGGGCCGGCTCCTAATTGATGATAAGAAAATCATCGCAACACTGGCTGACAATGAGTTCTGTATAGACCGCGTCTTCAGTCATGCGCTTAATACAGTCAACAAGATCCGTACAGGATCGCAGAAGCCGCCGTCGGCGACACGCCTGAGGCTATATGGGCTGTACAAGCAAGCCATGGGTGCGTGATGCTTCCATGTAGTCGCGCGCAAGGCTGATAACGACAGAGGGAGATGTTGATGGCATAATGGAACGGCCCAGTGGCAGCAGTGAGCAAGACCAGCGGGCCCGCGAGAAGTGGTATGTCCTGACCATGGACCGGACACAGCTCATACGAGTTAACATGCAGATATAGGGATGCCTGGAAACAGCAGAATGGCCTCTCCCGCACCGAAGCCAAGCGGCGATACATTACGACACTCATCGACACAATGCACAAGTTCGCCTCGCCATCGCCTGATAGTCGTGAACTCGTCGCCGAGCTCGAGTTCGTCTGGGACCAGGTCAAGTCCAATGTGCCCTCCTCCTCGTCATCCTCACCTATGCAGACACAGACATTGAGCCAAATAGGCATGCATATGCCACCAGCATACGCATATGGAAGAGAAAGCAAAAGAATCGACGATAACAACGACGACGATGACGCAGATCCACCACTGCAGATCAAGAGCCCCATGTCGCAGAGCGAAGAGGACCTCGAGGAAGAAGAAGCAGAAATCGATCGCGAAGAATTCGTCGACGCTCCGGACTCGCAATACAACCCCAACACCGACGACGCAGCCGTACAAACCGAGCCGGGCCCCACGCGGCCGAATCCCAAGCCCGCAGACACACCCACGCCCGCCCCTCGTATGCGCTCCATACTCCCACAATCAATACCCCTGCCCAGCTTCACATCGACGCCCGCGCCCCCTGCTGCTGGCGGACCACAGCCCGAGACAGCCGCGGACAAGAAATGGCGCGGGCGCGTCGAGCAGGCGCTGCAGAAGATGAATGCGGAGGTTGCTGCACTGCGCGAACAGCTCGAGGCTCGGCGCCTGTTCTCACATTCGCCGCACTACCGGTTGTTCCGCGGCATATGGCGGTGGCTGTGGGCGGTGTTCAAGCATGTTGCTGTCGATATCTTCATCTTGGGCATTGTCTTGTTGTACATGAGGCGGAAGAAAGATCGGAGGCTTGAGGGGGCCATACGCGTTCTGTTGGGCGATGCTGTGGCTCAGGTTCAGAAAGTCGGTGGGGTGCAGCTTGGGAAGTTGCCTAGCTTGAGGGGGAAGAAGGCTGGGACCTAGAAGAGATATCTTGTGCTTGGAAGTGCTACCGCCTTGGCCTATATGGATCCTTGAGGCACGGCTGAGATCACCGCTGTGTCCTCGTATTTGGAGACGACGCTGCTTGGCGTACACACGTGTTGCTTTGACAACTTCACGGATGTATGGCTCGATCTGGCTGGACGAGCAATTTGCTGAATACTTTACCGCGGTAATGGGCCCAATAACCGCCTTTGCGAAGATGCGACGGCAACGACGTTAAGCAATATTGCTTCGAACCCTACGCTGAGTCAAATCATCCGGCGTTGGGATCGCCCGGCGAGCACGCAATGTTGTGGCACATGGCCACATGGAACCCCCTCTGCTGCGTGGCATATCTCCCAGACGCCCTCCAAGATAATTGGGAAGGAACCCAGAACGCCGACCTGTTGCGTGAACATCTTGATGTGTGGGCATCAAAATATCTCAGCCAGTCTGATCACCCGGCACTTGACCCTTGGTTGTGCATTATTTGACCTGGAGGTGGAGGCGAAGGCAAGACTGTTGTATATTTGTATAAATAGATACGACCATTGATGATATGACGCGTCTCGATCTTCTATTCTACAAATCTGATCTAGTTATACATTTTCTACTATCTAAGAGTGTACTCTACTATCTAGACCTCGGAATTTTGACTCGGGTGATGTTGGGAATTGACTGCAAGTTTATACAGTTACCTACAAAACAATCCTGCGATTGAATGTGATCATTGCCCACAGTCTTCGAGAAACCCTGTATATCAATGTAGTGAACAAGCAATTGATGTGTCCGAAGTCCAGTGTGACTGAAGATCGTGGTAATGGTGATGTCCATCGACAGGCTTGTGAGCCACAAGCCACGAGCCATGATCCAATATCTTGACCTGTGGGAATGTCGTCTCCAGATTCCTATACAAATACTTAGTCCCTCAACAGCCAATCCGTATAAACGTCTCACACTTACCTCACTGGCACAGCAACGACCGACGGACTACCCAACCTATTATGGGTCTCGCACTTCATATACGCATAGTTTGGAAACGTGTGTCCATTGGCATCTGGCTCAAAGTCCTTGTTCATCAGGTAAGTTTGGTTGAATTTCTGTACGACGAACAAGTCGATCTTAGATCCGCATTCGTGCAGGAACCTCAACACGTCGTTCGCGAAGCCTTGATGCGCGGCTTGAGCAGCGAGCGCGTTGGCCATGATGTCAGGGCCATAATCACTCTGTAAAGAACGGCTGGTACCGCCAGTGTTGAGCATGCGCAAAACACGGAGTTTATCATTTTTGCACGTGCCGATAGCTACCTGTAGATTGGTGTTAGGAATGAAGATCCAGGGATATTGCTGGTACTTGGAATACTTACGAGGAGTCTCTCGATTTGGTTTGGTGCATAGAATGGTTTCTTGGGTGCCATGTATATCTTGCTTACCTTGTGCCACTCTTGCACCGAGTGAGACTCCTCCCCCAAGGGGGTACCGAGTTCTCGTAACTCTTGACAAGACTGCAAAACCAAAGTCAAGTCGTGTCAATAGAGTGCGTCTTGTGTGTCCGATGAACCAATGCTGAGGCTCGTGAGTGTCCTTGCGTGGCGTATGATAGCTTGCGGCGTAATGTTATGATTATACTGAACGTCTAAGTGCAGGATTCTGAGTCCAGCAAAAGAGTTGAGGAGGGCCTGGACGGCCAGTAATGTGTTACGGTCTTCAGCCATACTGGAGCCAATGGCAGTGAGATCTCCAACTTCAAGATGCTCAAGGTTAGGCTGGGCTTTTGTGGTGAACAATGTTGCCGTCGCTTGAAGTAGGGGCGCCGCACCGACGCAACTCTTTATCCTCTGTGTTCGGAGCTGAAGGAAATTGATCTCAGTCATGAGTTGAGTCTTGCCTTTAAGATTGAGGTATTTCAAAGACAGCTCCTTAAGGTTTAGCATGTTGCGCCTGTTGAATGACTCTGGGATACGCATCGTTAGTGCCTCCTGTATGGGTGCTCGTGTACCGTCAAGACTTTTGGAGATGATTGCTTGATCGTGCAAAGGATTTTGTATCTCGAGCGTGTGCAGGTTTTTTGCATTCTTGATGATGAAGCGATAGGTGTCCCACTTGCTTTTCACACGACCCAAATTATTGTGCTGGGGTATATTGATCTGAAGTGTCGTAAGAGTCTGGAAGTATTCCCCATACCAATCATCACGGGATAGACATTTTTATGAATCGTTAAGAACTTGGAATGCAACTCTGCAAACTTCCAGGTTCTGATGCATCATGGTGATCAATCGAAAGGCGAATCTAGGAATGTGCGTTTCGCAGGAGATTTCGACGATAGGACCACGTCTTGATCTGGTCGACGTACCATTTACTGAAGTCAAGAATGAGATGAAAATGTCCTCGATGTTGGTACCTGGCAGGTTTGCTGGAGTAGCTGCAGCTTGCTTCCGCAGCATTACACGCTTGACTAGGCGTAACGGAGCGGACCCGCGTCGAAGTAAAGCCTTCCGAGATCGAGTGGGTGTTTCTGCGAAATCAGAAGGAAATGTGTGCCATGGGTCCTGGGATGCATACTGGTACCATGCTCTGCTGACCAAAGTGCACTCTTTGAGGTCCCGGATTGCGCGAACCTTGAGAGTGTCAGTGAAAGCATAGTCTAGTGTTAAGAGAGAGACGGACATAGCTCAAGACGATAAGCACAAGCTCTGGCGGGAGGCTATGGAAAGTAGCCATGATAGCAATCGTATGTGTAAATTGTGAGTTCGATGCCTGTAAATAGATGTTGTATAGTGGTGTCCAATCCGATGATTGTGTAGCTGAGGTACAAGAGTAGATATGGTGTAAGTAAAACCGTGCTCTCGTGAACAGCATGAGAGTGGACGACGGTGGGAGATACTCTGGGACCTTAAGGATAAAAGGCCCATGGGCACACAAAGAGACGGCATATTCGTTGTTCATTGTATTGATATCGGGTCTTTGACCTCGGTGTGCGCGCTTTGTGTTGACAATGAGCGAAGATGCTGCGGAGGAAGGAGCAGTGCTCGACGACGCCAACGTGAACGCAGACGTCAAGCTGAGTCATCCACGGTACGTCCTCATTCTCCTCATTCTGCTTCGGCATTGCATCTCACACGATGGGGGCCAGCCAGTCGGATACGAGGTGCTGCAGAGCAGGTGTGTGATGACAGCAGCGCAGAGTGCATGGGACGATCCAAAAATAGAACACGTCTCATAAGTGGGCAAAATGCCCCCAAAACAGTGCGATGCACCATCTTCCAACGTCCGCAAATTATTCCACACTGCCAGCGCGTTGTTGCGACTCTGAAGCCAACGACCCGGACCCTCCCATCGTTGCTGGGATACAGCTGCGACCGCGCCGGGCGCATCGCATCGCACCCTATCGCTCGGGTACCTGCACTGGACCCGCGGCGGGTCTCTGCGTGAGTGCGTGAGTAGGCGCTGAGGGCAGACGAGGCCGACGTACTATGGCCTGTGGTTGAAGGGCAGCGCACCAAAGACCATGCAAGTCGACTATGGCGACGGCCACGCCCACTACGAGTTCCGACAGTCGCCCATAGATCCCACCCTCGAGCAGACGGCGGCTCCGCGCCATGGCCACATGTCGTCTACCAACAACCACCACCACCACCACCATCAGCAGCACCTGCTGCAGCCGGACAATGCCTCGCTCGCCGGCTTCTACAGCGACATGGCGCGCTCCTCGCACACCCCGCCGCCCACGTCCTCGCCGCGCTTCTCGGCCATGTCGCCCACCAGCCAGCCCAAGCAGCTCGCCGCCAGCTATGTCCCGGACGACCGCACGCCGCCGCCCCGCGACGTGTCGGACGCGACTATCGGCGACGCGTATGCGGGCTTCATCCTGTACTGCAACCCCAACTTTGCGACGGTGACCGACACCGCCGAGCTGGTCAAGCTGTTCCGCACGCCCCCGAAGAGCGATGGCAACGCCTTCAGCAGCTGGACGCTGTTCGAGCTGATCCGCAAGTTCGACGCCAAAGAGATCAAGACATGGACGCAGCTGGCCCTCGACCTGGGCGTGGCGCCGCCCGACACGGACAAGGGCCAGAGCACGCAGAAGGTGCAGCAGTACTCGGTGCGCCTCAAGCGGTGGATGCGCGCCATGCACATCGACGCCTTCTTCGAGTATCTCCTGGGCAAGCAGCCCCCCTACTGGCTGCATATCCCGTATCCGCACGACCCCTTCCCCCCCGAGGGCCGCGACGGGGTCCCGCTCGAGGAGGACCTGGCGATCCGCGCCCTCGACCCCAAGTTCAAGCCGAAGCGTGGCCGGCGCAAGGCGGACGAGGGCGACGAAGACATGGACATGGACGACAGCACGCCCGCGCGCAAACGGCCGCAGCTCGACACCTCGATCCCCTTTGGCAATGCGCTGCAGCCGCAGTCTGCATACCCCACCAGCGCGCATCCGGACCACATGGGCGGCTTCTTGACGCCCCAGGACCCCTGGACAGCGGCATCCACCATTACACCGTCCTCGGCCATGACTGCAGCTTCTGCGCCCAGCCGGCTGGGTCAGAAGAACTTGACGCCGTACTCGGCGTCGCCCATGTCGGGACAGCAGCTTCGTTGGCGGCTCAACACGCAGGACAACCCTCAGACGCCGCACCCCATGTCGGCTGTCACCCCGCAGTCAGCACACCCTTTCTTCGACGAGCCTCAGTCCGCAGTCACACCGTCCAGCGCGAAGCCACGCTCGAGGCGACGCCATGGCCCCGCGGTGTCCTCGGCATGGTCCAGCAACAACAGCTCCTCGAGCGGTAAGCTGCGAGGACGGCCGCCGAGCAACCGGTCGACACGGGACGGGCCTTTCGTGACATTTCCAGCGAATCCGCACAAACGCGAAAGCTCGACCATGGACATGTCGCGCAACTCTGGCAACCTGACGCCCATCGTCGAGCGTGCCCACTCCGACCCGCCCGCCATAGAGCACACCTTTCGATTCCCTCCAACACCCGCTTCCGCCATTTCTCCTTCCACATTGGAAGGTTCTCTGCATGGCGTACCGCAGAAGCAGCGTCTCAGTCTGCAGGTGCCGCACATCGTGGGAAATCCAGTGCGCCTTGTAACGCCCACTGTGCTTGTGAACGGCGAGGAGGACCAGATTTCCAGCACAGCCTATGCCCCGGCGCCTCAGGTCGCCCAAGGGCACGAATCGCACGCGGATACGTTCGATCATCGCTCTGCCCCAACACACCACACGTACCACGGGGCCCTCACTCCTTCAGAGACTCCAGCGCAGCCGCGGCCCCCGCCACCAGTGCGTTCACAGACACAACCAGTCCCGAGTGCTTCGTCACTGCCAACAATACCTCTCGAGAGTCTGAACCGCGCACTGGCAGCGGAGCTTATACGAGCGCCACTGACGGGCCGACGAAAGCGACTACGGGGGACTGAAGCAAAGCATCTAGCGTCGTCCATATTACAACCGCTCTACGCCAAGCCCGCCGTTGGATCTGCAGCGCCCTCGAAGATGCTGAGTGATGAGGTTCTGGGCATTGCAGTCAGCAGCTGCCTCGGCTTGACAGGCACTGTTGGCATTGGGGCTGGTGGCCCAACTGGGGGTGTGAGGCGTGTCGAGTGTATCCGCTTCCGTGTTGGCGGCGACGGATATGAGAGTCCCATTGATGAGGATGACGAAGACGTAGACAATATGCACGAAGGCGGCACTATCAAAGAGACGTTTGACGTGTCGTTTGCGGTGTCATTTGGCGGCCTGACCGGCGAATGGATGGCCAAGGGCCTCGCTGCCACAGCAGACGATGCCGAAGACGATGACAACGCTGTGCTTGGCAGAAGTGCCGCAGAACTGGACGCGCACGATGGCAGCCAAACAACGCCGGCGGCGTGGAAGACGAAGTTTCTTGAGGCTCAGCGGAAGCTGTGGGAGAGCCAGGAAGAGGTGAAGAGCTTGAAGGACAAGATCCTGGAGGCTGTCCTGTGATTGTGGACGTGTACATGTGTATATGGTTTTTGTATGGTCTCTGGTTGTTGGATTTGCTATATACCCCGATGTTGCGGCATCTCTTGCATATTCTCGCAGTTTAGTCGTAGATAGCTCGTCTCCACGTAGCCTTTACTGCTTTCTGATCACGTAGTACTCGCTGGTGCAACACTGTCTGCCTCGCTCGGCTCGTCCTTTTCCCATGGCTTCTTCCGCCGCTGCTTGACGGGTTCTGTACCTTGCCCAGTCAGAATAGTGCTGGGAATGTCCTTGATGCCTGGTACAGGCTTCCCGCTTGTGATGAGGTCGACGATGTGTGCGAATGACGTGGGGTATGGCGCAGGAGGCTCGCTCGCATCGGCTGAAGCTGGCATAATGCCACCAGACGCGTCATTGCTTGCTGGTGCAGATGGAGCTTGCGGGGCAGTGGGTGGTGTTGGGGGTGGCCGACCGCGAGCAGTGCGATATGCCTTGTACCCGTCAAAGTCGATGTTCATATTGAACTTCCTGCTTCACGTGAGTGAGTTTCTGCCATATATCTCCATCTGGCGCACCTCGCGTAGTAGAAGCATCGCGCCCGCAGCGCCAGCTCCGAAGCTTGCTCGGGCGTGCTGTTGCTGCCGAGGATGGCGCTCAACCCGGCCTGGAACTCGACGTCGTCGTCCCAATTGTACCGCTCGAGCGCCTCGTAGACGTCGTTCAGCCCATCATTCGGTCCAGCGACGCTCATGGCGGAAGGTGAAGGTGCATGGCTGACGGCGTGGGGTAGCAAGAGACCCACCTCGTGCCTCGCTAAAGCTAAGCTGGACCAAGCGCTTTTCCCAGCCCACGACATCGTGTCTTTCGCGCGAGACGTCTCTTCTCTCTCACCAGCCTCCACCTCCCCACCAGCCTCTCCCGCCGCTTCTACCTCGCCTCTTCTCTTTTCCTTTCTATCGTCATCTCACTTCTTCTTTTTGTTCTTGTTTTGATACCCACGCCCTGCAGTCATGTCCGAGTTCATCGGGTCAGTGCAGACTCGTCCCTCGCACCGGAGCTCCCGCTGACACGCCCCGCGCAGATCCCGCATTTCCCTCATCTCCAAGAGCGACATTCGGTCAGTCTCCAGCTCTGGAGCAGCCATTGGGCGCCTCCCCTAACCCTGACCAGATATGTCGGCACCCTGGTTGAGATCAACTCAGAGGCCTCGACTGTCTCATTAGACAATGTGCGCTCCTTTGGTACCGAGGGCCGGAAAGGCGGCCAGGACGAGTACCCGCCCTCAGACGTTGTCTACGAGCAGATTGTGTTCCGGGGCAGCGATGTGAAGGATCTGCGCATTGAGGAGTCGGCCAAGGAAAAGGCGCCGCCTGCGATGCCACAGGACCCAGCCATCATCGGAGTGAGTCTACCCGTCCCTATTTCTTTCTGGTCCGGTGATGTAATACTTTTCGGATGTAAACCATAAAACCACCGAGAGCGCAAAACCGTGTGGATATTTTCCGTTGCCTTCCTTCTGAGACCCTCCTTTACTCTACGCTTTGACACAGCCTTGTGGAGAGATATGTGCTGACCCGAGTTCGTGCATCAGGTACCACAGTCGCAAGGTCGTCAGGATGGCGGTCCGCAAGACCAACAGCGACAGCAGCAACCACCATTCCCTCCACATGGCCAGTTCCCACCCGGCGGTTACCCCCCGTTCGGTGGTCCTGGAGGTCCAGGTCCATACCAGAATCGCTTTGGCCCACAGGGCGGCTTTCCCGGTGGCCCTGGACCGTTCCCTGGTGGACATCCCGGTGCCTTTGGCATGCCACCTCCTCCGTTCGGAGCTCCTCCTGGCTGGTTCCCACCAGGCCAAGGTTTTAACCAGCCTCCGGGCCCATTCCCACCACATATGCAGGGCGGACCAGGCGGCCCTAATCAGAACCAGCCACCGGCAGGGCCGAGGGGCGCACCTCCGTCAGGACCACAGGCTGGCAAAGATGAGCCACCCAAGGTTGCTGAGGCAGATAGTGCACCCAAGGCATCAGAGAAGAATCAAGGTGCGAAGAAGGCAGGAACTACACCAACCCCCGCTGCTGCATCCAAGCAAGCTCCACCACCCCCAGTTGAGTCGAAACCCGATGTGGCTTCAGCGCTCGCGCCGCCTCACCCACAGCCTGCATCGCAGCGAGGCGGAAAGGCGGGTGGTCAAAGGGGTGGCAGAATCGTCCCTGCTGTACCCATACCCAGTCCCAGGGCTACGAAGACGGTGCCCCAGACTCAGGCGGCGGCACAACCCACACAACCTACGGTAACCGCTGCACAACAGCAGAATGCGACACAGCTGGCCACTGCTGCTGTTGCTGAAGCCATGGCAAAGCTGAATGTTCAGAACAAGGGTCAAGCGCCAGTATCAGACCCGCTTAACAACCTCGCACAAAAGGTGGAGGGCATGCGAGAACAGCAGATCCGCCAGACACGCCCACAAGGCACTGGTGCTGTCCGTGGTGCGCGCGGAGGCCGTGGTGGTCGTGGCGGACATGCGCATCACCCAAAGATGGAGGTTCCCACGACCGACTTTGACTTCGAGTCATCAAACGCAAAGTTCAACAAGCAGGATCTTGTCAAGGAGGCTATTGCTTCCGGATCGCCCCTAGGAGACGCATCGGTTGCCCCGACTGCCGAGGCGATCCCTACCGGCCAAGCAAATGGAGGTGACAGCGAGGACATTGTCATCCCACCCTCTGCATACAACAAGAGCTCGAGCTTTTTCGACAACATTTCTAGCGAGCTCAAGGACCGCGACGAGGCGGCGAGCAAGCGTGGGCAGGAGTTCAGGACAGAAGAACGCAGGAAGAACATGGAGACTTTTGGCCAGGGCAGCGTCGACGGCTATCGTGGCGGCTTCCGAGGAGGGCGTGGCCGAGGGCGTGGCCGTGGACGAGGCTTTGGCTTCCGCGGTCGTGGTGCTCCACGTGGCGGCGGCGCACAGTTTGGACAACAGCCAGCTGTGTAGAACTCCGCTGGTGATGTTGAGACTCGGTTTTCTTTCTTTGATTTGTTTGAGCGATCTCTCCGCAGTCACTCCCATGGACGATGACATGCTACGAATGTACTTTTATAGCTCAAAAGCGAGGCGCGCTGGTATGATCGAACGAGGCATTCCTCTACCACTTGATTCTTTGCCAGTCTCATGAGGTTAATACAAAACCTAACTTCACGAATTCTTTGCTGCCTCCTCTTGTCTAATTTGCTGCCACATGTCGATCATACGCTCTTTGCTCTTTCGATCTGTCACTGGCCGTCACCTTCGCTGTACCAAACGGTGAATGTCAGGAAAAGAGTGAAAGCGCTCGTGCACTCCTTCACTGTCTACCACGACGCGCTCCTTCCGCGCCCATTGACCCTGACTACTCCCCCTCGCTGTTATCTTTCCTGATCTCCCATCACAACACTCAGCCTCCTCTCGACTCCACCCCACACCTGCAACTATGGATCTTGTCAGCGCCCACAGCGATCATGGAAACAATCAGCAACATCCACTTCCAGCAAAGCCGCGGCTGCCGTCAAGGTTGCAGCACGAAGCAGTGCGCAGGCACGCAGGCGTTGGTGACGGCTACACATGCTGCCTGACCTGCCTCCAGCCTGCAGGTACTGAGCATCGCAAGAACTGGCTTGATTGCGCGCAGTGCCATGTCCATGGCGCTCAGCATATCGGCGACTTGTGTCCGCTGTTCAAAACGATGGGAATAGCTTTTGTCAGGGCACATACGGGGGAGACGAAGAAGAAGATTGTTGCGAGATCGAGGAGTGGGAGGATCAAGGTCCGACACAAGCGGGAGGCGAAGCGTAGGACCAATGCCAGGCAGGGTGGAGGTGAAGGGCGGCATGGGGGTTTGCCCGGCTACCAAGTCTTTCCGGAGAATTATCGTGCTGAGGAGCTGCAGCGTCCTGCTCCTGCGCCACAGGCACAGCTGCGTAACTTCATGTCAGGCCAACTTCCGCTGATAGACCAGGGCAACGACATTCAACGTCATCGACCCAGATCTCCTACACGCGGCGATCTCACCCGTGACGGGTATCGATTGAAATCACCTCCTCGCAACTTTCACGACTACGGGCGACACAATAGCCCTCTGCGATTCACCTTTGTGGGCTACGAGGGCGACGAGCGTCATTCATCACCCCAGCCTGAAGCTAAACCAAGCTATATGTACGCTTTCAACCCAGATCGTCGAAAGGATGCTGCTGCACCTCAGATTCTGCACCCGGTCCTGACTCAAGTTCATAATGTTCCTGGACACCGTTTGCTTGAAGTCAACAGGGACAGTACCCGCTTGGCTGTGCTTCAGTCGCGATTGACTCGACTCGTTAGCGAGTTCTGTCAGTCTCGTTCACAAAACACCGGTCGTCAGATTATGGAGTTGTCTAGGGAGCTTCAGTCCTTTGCCATGCCTGACTATCGCATGGATAATGCCGGTGGTGTGTTAAATGAGCGTCAGCGTGCAGAGTTGCAGGTCAGCCGACAGGGGGAAGAGATGCTGTTAGCAAAGGACGAGAAGGGGAGGGAATTCTATCTATTCAAGGTGGAGGAAGGAGCTCGAAGTGCTTTTCGGCCTGATTTGATTCAGTAGTCACTTCATGACACGTAACCCAGTGGCAGCAGTGGTTCATGTAACATCACAATCATAAAATCATAATTTCTTGTCTAACAATATGCATTAAACGCATGGAAAACTTCTCTTATGTATATGGGGTATCATCCATCCTCAAGCCCTCTCCTTCTCCCTCTCCCCCTCTTCCCTCCTCTCCCTCCACACCGGCCCCATCCTAATCTCCAACATCATCAACGGCAACAGAAAAACACAAATCCCTCCCCAAAACGTATACGTCCACCCATCCCCCCACGCCCCCGTCATGCGATCAATAATACTAATCATAATCGCCGCAAGCGAGCACCGCACTAGATTTGTACACGCCGTCGCCCCCGAGCTGCGCGACTGCAAAATATCGATATTCAGCGTCATCGTTGTGTTCAATATCCCGATACTCGTCCAGCCCAGCAGCGTCCCGAGAACGAGTGGGACGGCCATGTGTGCGTGTGCTTGGATCGACCAGCCCCAGCCGATGACGCAGACGATGAAGGTGCAGAGGTAGAAAGGCATGATGCGCAGACGCGCGTATTCGATGGTGAAGTCGTCGCCCTTGCGCTTTTTGATGCGGCTGTATTCCCAATCGAGCATTTTGCCCGTCATCGTGGAGCCGATGATCATGCCTGCGCCGGTGGGCAGGTAGCAGAGCCCCAGGGCGGTTTCGGAGAGCGAGGGGTAGATGCGTGCGAAGGCGGAGGAGATGGTCGCTGTGATGGTGTAGTTTACGGCGTAGACGATGCCGGTGAAGGTTAGGAGGACGATGACGTCGGGGTAGGTGAGGATGACGAAGGGGTTGACGGAGTGCTTTGACTTTGTGGCTGTGGCGGGGTCGAAGGCTTCGTGGGAGACTTTGCGGCCGACGATGGGCACGATGGCGCGCAGGTGTTTGGGGACTGGCGTGCTGCCGTTTCCTGCGATGGAGCGGAGGGTCTCGGGGAGGAAGAGGAGGATGCATAGGAGGCAGAGGGCGACCATGATTACGATGCACCAGAATATGGAACGCCAGCCGAGTTCTTGGGACAACACGCCTCCGAGGGACGGCCCAATGCATGGCGCAAGCATAGGTCCCAGATTGAACATGCCAAAGTATCCGCCTCTTTCTTTTGAAGTTGAGATGTCGCCAATGACACCGGCGCCGAGAGCGATTGTGCTGGCACTACCGCCGGATTGGAAGCAGCGGAGGAAGAGGAGCAGCCAGAACTTGTCGGTCGGACAGAGAGCCATGCCTATGCTGGAGAGGACGAGGATGCTCAGGCAGATCAGATAAACCATTCTTCGACCATGGCGATCTGAGATTGGGCCCCATGCCATGGGAGACAGGCCTTGGAAAATGAGATAGACGGTGACGGTCTGGTTCATGACTTCGGTGGATTGATTGAAGGCACGGGCGAGAGTTGGGATTGCGGGGAAGTAGATGTTGGCTGGGAGGGGACTGAGAATGGTCAGCGTTGCGATCAAGAACATTCTATTTTGTAACACTTCATTCGAAGCAGCAATTGTAGACCTCAACAATGAGGAAGTGATTGGGACATACCTGTAAAATCCAGCCAAAGCCACCATAGCAACAATGATCCATTTCTCTTTGCTTGTATAGATACTGTATGGCGCCTCAACTTGACCAGCTTCTATCGAAGCCATCGCAGCCTCATCGACGTGCTCTTGTTTGTCTACCGCCATAGTTCCATGGAATGCGAAGCAACGAAGTGCCCCGAAATCGCGACATCCTGGCGTTCATATCATGCTTGTTTGACCGACCCCATCATCGTCACTAACGGTGCCTCCCGCCCACATGTCGGAGTAAAGCACACCGGTGGGCGATATCACAGTACATGCCGACATGTACCGGCGTGGGATCGGCGAACTCGTGTGATGTCGTCGCCTGCAATGGAGAAATCTGATAGATAAGTCGACAGCGCGTTACCTATCTGGGACAGCCGCTCTGCAGTAGGAATAGTGCGGCTGGCTTTCTGCAGTGGGCGTAGTGCGGCTGCGAGAAGCTCTAGACTCTGCAACGATTTGCTGTGCATGCGGCATCCGTCGGAAAGAGCAGGATCAGCCGAGAGGAGATTTTGCGTACAACGCCACAACTGGGAGTCATGTCTGAGAGAAGACTTGTGGAGCGACGTGTCAAGGAAATGTAAAAAAGTCGTTGCAACCTGACCTTTACTGTATCCTTCAACCAACGACGGAAAGTGGGCCCATCCTGCAACCATCCCAACGGTTACGAGCTGCAATTGCCCGAGCTCGGCCTATCTCGCTGTGCGTGTGTAAGAAATTTGGATAGTGTCAAACGAGGACGGCCAACATGACCGACGCTGTGGTGAAGACGATTTCGAAAGAAGAGACGAAAGGGGTGCGACCGAGTTCGGAAGTAAGAGAAGGACAGCATGCAAGAGCCAATGGTTGGAGAGGTATCTTGAGCGTACTCGAGGAACGTGGAGATGTCGAGTTCAAAGGATGCACGCCAATACCGCCAGAGGAAAGAACGGAGACCAACTACTTCAACATCTTCACATTATGGTTTAGTATGAGCTGCAATCCACTGCCGTAAGTCAACTACATCAGTCTTTACATCAAGAATTATGCTAATTATAAATAGTGTCACCTTTGGCATGGTCGGTACAAAGAGTTTTGGCCTTAGCCTTCGAGATGCCTCGCTGGTCATCCTCTTCTTCACTCTCATCTCCACGCTGCCTGTAGCCTACATGTGTACTTGGGGCCCCAGGACAGGTATGCGCCAATTGGTTCAAGCTCGGTTCACCTTTGGAAAGTACTTTGTGTCCATACTGGTACTCCTGAACCTCGCCACCCTCACTGGGTTCTGCGTCGTGGACAGCATCATTGGAGGTCAAGCTCTTTCTGCGGTCAATCGCGGAGAGACCATCAGTGCGACAGTTGGTATCGTCATTATCTCGCTACTAGCTCTGATCATCGCCTTCTTTGGCTTCCGAGTCTTGCATATATACGAGCGATGGGCATGGATACCAGCCCTTGCTGCTCTTGTCATCGCCACTGGAACCGGCGGCAAAGGTCTTAGACAGCAAGTGGAGGTGCCAGCTGCAACAGCACCTCAGATCCTCTCCTTCGGTGGTCTGGTCGCAGGTTTCATGCTTCCTTGGGCGGCGTTGGCCAGCGACTTTTCGACCTACATGCACCCCAAGGCGCCTCCGATGCGGATCGCTGCATACACCTACTGGGGACTGGCTCTACCGACAGTCTTGCTCATGACGCTTGGAGCAGCTATGGGAGGCGCAACGCCCAACCTTGAGGCATGGCAGGCCGGCTACGACACCAATGCAGCGAGTGGTGTATTAGCAGCTATGCTCCACCCAGCTGGAGGCTTTGGTCGCTTTGTGACGGTCATCCTTGGCTTCAGTATGCTCGGCAATTTGTCTGCAACAATGTACAGCATCACGCTCAACTTACAGATGCTGGTCCCTTGGACGTTCCGGATCCCACGCGTTGTCTTCAGCATCATTATCACTGCTATTGTTATTGGAGTTGCTGTTGAAGCCGCCAAGTCGTTCTTCATCAACCTGGAAAACTTCTTGGGCGTAATTGGATACTGGTCCGCTGCCTTTATTGGCATCGTTCTTGTCGAGCATTTATTGTTCCGACGCCGAAGTTTTATCGCTTACACGAAGGACGAGAACGCTTGGGACGACATGAAGAAACTCCCATGGGGTATCGCAGCTGTTACTGCTTGTCTGCTGTGCATTGGCATCTTGGTCCCGAGCATGGCGCAAATCTGGTTCACGGGGCCTATTGGAAAGATCACAGGCGATATTGGCTTTGAGGTTGCCTTCACGGTCGCTGGGCTAGCGTATATACCATTACGGTATCTGGAGAGGAAATTTAGCGGCAGATGAGAGCCTGGCCTACAAAATTAGATGCATTGTTTTGTGTTCAACTCTCTGTCTTCCGAGAGACACCTTGGGCGCGATATGCGTGCAAACCATTGGTCACTTTCATACCTCGCCTCGCCAATCAGGCTGCGCCACAACAACGTGCCATGCTCAGCCTTGAGGCAGTTCTACAGCTCTGCGTCTTTCCACTACTTCAAACCAGCAACCGCGATCTGGATGATCATTGCTGTCATGGACCCATGCACGGCCAATGACATCGTTCCGTATACATATGAACCCCTTCCCGAAGGCGACTTCATCCGCCTTATGCACTTGCAGCCAGCCTTGGTCGTCGACGCGCCACTCTGCTTCACGTTTGTCGTCGGCCACATCGACAGCCTAGTCGCACGGTATGAGGCCATCTCATATACTTGGGGCGAGCCCAGACTGGATCATCCCCTGCAAATCGATGATACCTGCACCATGGTTACAAGAAATTTGGATAAGGCACTCCGAAGACTACGCCTGCCTACTACATCGCGAGTTCTATGGGCCGATGCTGTGTGTATAAACCAGAAAGATGATCAGGAAAAGTCACGACAGATCCCATTGATGACGAGACTGTTTCGTTCTGCTAGTCGAGTTTTGGCATGGCTCGATGGTGGTGACGAGGAGGAACGTGGAATGCAAGCTCTCAATTCTGTATCACGCCAATCGTTACCTATGTCACACGGATCCGAAGTGGATCTTGAACCATTAGAACAACAAGCCATTGGTAAATTCATTGATCTAGCATGGTTCACCAGACTTTGGATCGTTCAAGAAGTAGTGATGAACGCTGATGTCGTTCTGATCTGCCAATCTTCCGAACTGAGCTGGTTCAGGTTCACCATCGCCCTGTCGATATGCGCAAATCAACACC
This sequence comes from Phaeosphaeria sp. A1 3.1a, assembly GCA_003501895.1. Lineage (NCBI taxonomy): Eukaryota > Fungi > Ascomycota > Dothideomycetes > Pleosporales > Phaeosphaeriaceae > Phaeosphaeria > Phaeosphaeria sp. A1 3.1a. The sequence continues at coordinate 105,708 of QVXC01000007.1, forward strand.
AATCTATCACAAAACCGGGTGACCCGGGGAGATTGGATGTCCTTCTACACGTCATCAAGTTGTGGAAATATCACAACATGACAATCGAAGGACCTGCAGAATTGCATGAATCGGGACAAACAGGAATCGTCAAATCGGTGGATCTGTTTCTGTCGTATGGATGTACAGATCCTCGGGATCGTATCTTCGCATTGTACAACGTGGCGACTGATGTTCGAGCCGCTGCCTTGCGCAAGCAAGAGGAGACGAGATCGACATGGTATATACCACATGCTCCCATCTACATGGATGTCGACTACTCCATGGACATCAGGCAAGTGTATCAAACATTTGCCATCGCCTGTATCTCTAGTCGCAGTGCTCTTGATATCTTCGAAGCTGCACTTCGTAGAACTTCACCTCCGAGCTCCGAAAATTGGCCTTCCTGGGTGCCTGATTGGCGCAAACCGATATCTCCGCGGATTCCAAATTGGAATTTGAAAGGAACCACGTTCAAAGTACACGGTACCCAACCTGATATCCTTTCCATATCGTGGGAACAACCTTACAACACGGCGTTACCACCTATAGTAGTCATTGATACTGTATTGGCCTTACCAAGTGCAACAAGTGCTTCCAGTATGGTATCTTATTTACGTGCACAGTTGGATACTTATCCAAGCTCCTTCGTTGACTGTTTACTCAAAGAGTTGGGACTCGGAGAATTACGGCGTCACAGATCTGGTGACGGCACTCGGGTCTGGGTCTGGGAGACTTACCAAAACAACCCTCTACCACCCTGGATGGAGTCTGAAGCGCAAAGACCACGTCTCTTTACGGTCCAACTACCTTCTCGCACTGAAAGCTTGGTAGCTGTAGGCATAGCCAGCGCGGACCTGCTTGAAGGTGATGAAGTTGCATTGTATGCAAGGTCACATCTGCAGGAGGGTTTTTGCAGAGACAACTGTGTTTTGCTTCGAAAGAGGGGTGCATTCACTGATATCAGAGGTAAAAGGATGATGTCACATCGCTTGATCGGCTCTGCTCAAGTAATCCGAATCCCTGCTTCATGGGAGAAGCCCTTCTCGCTTGCTGAGGACGTAGTCTTGAATCTTAGATAGCTTTTTCTCGAGGACATGTGGTCGCAAAGACCTGGCATCAGATTTACTAGAAAAGTGTGCGCTTAGAATCACACTGGATGAAGCGTCCAACAGCTTCGAAGTACCATGGAACAGGTTAATCACTACGAGTTGCTTGTCTATCACTCAGTCTTAACCTTTAGCACAGAATCCGGAGAATCAATCTCTTAAACAGCATGGTCCATCAACACAAAAACCATGGCACCATGACCTACATGTAGCCAAGCCTAATGGCATGATATATGAACAATGATTCCAGAAGTTTCATGTATAGGAAACACGATATTCGCACCGAGAAATTGACGTTCAACTATGACCCCCGTACCATGATAGGTCTAGCTGTTTCACCGAATTACAATCGGGCTACGCCGTGTTGAACTCTGCACAGATGCTACACAGATCAGCTGAACACCTATTCAGAACCGCTACACCGCTTCGCACTTGACAAGATCATGTGAACATACTTTTAACCCCCAGTAGCTTTCACGCTGAGCTCGACACCCGCACCCCAAGCCTCCCTCCCTCCAAACAACGAGCCACGAAAGCCGAATATCACACTGCCGCCCTTTGAACCCCCTTCGCCTCCAACATCAGCTTCATACATAGCATTTCTTACAATAAGCAAAGCACCTCCACCTCCACAACTACTAGTCCTTCTAGAAAACGAACCATCAAAGGTCACTTGATACGTTGCCGCCTCCCCTCCACCTCCATCTCCTTCCTCCACATCATCGCATACAATAAGCACCTCCACCTCTACCAGTCATTTCAGGAGTATGAACACTCGAAGGCGCTTGATTTGTTGATGCCTCTGCCTCCACCATCATTGAAGTCATCCAGAACACGACAGTCGACAAGTAATATACCTCCCCCTATCCTAGCCTCCCAGGGCATTTAAACCTATCAATAAAGTACGGTAATTGCAGTCTCTTATCAAGGCAAACGTCAACATAGTGAGCTTTCTATTTCAGTTCTGCTTCATGTTCTTTTACGGCTCACTCATGGATGCTGAAGTCCTTAATTGATACTTCAACTGCCTAATCTCCCAGTAATCAATTGTTTGGCAGGGTATTTAAGCTCCTTACTGTGGTTTCCTCGAATAATTGAAGATTCAAATCATCCATTGGCTGCATTCTTGGTTCGTGCATGCTCGCTATTTGGACCGTATGACAAAATCAAATCACCAACTACGAGTTACATTGACGTAGTGTGAACAACGCATAAGACAATCGAACGGAGAGAGTTATTGTCGGCTCAAACCGGAGCAAGAAATTGAATTGCATGTCGTTGATGTATGAGTCCTCGGCTCCTGAGCACCCCCTGGCCCACTTGACGTTTGGGGTGGAGATTGCCGGGGAATTACTTACCTCGGTTGAGGCATGTTACCCCGGATCGAGTGACGTTCACAAGCCAGCGCGATTGACCAAAGTCTCCGCATTAGATTTGCAGCACCTGCACACACTCCTTTCGAAGACTTTCTCGACACCACTCCTTACCATCGAAACGCCTCCATCGTACGCCCATACACACCACCACAACCATGTCGCAAGCGCAGGAAAAGGCACAACAGAAGCTGGCCGAGTCGACGGCAGCGGTCCCGCAGAGCACCGCCGCCCAGCAGAGCGACAATGTAGCCCACGCACTCGCCGGCGCGGGCGGGGGGCTGCTCTCCATGGCGCTGACGTACCCGCTCATTACGCTCTCTACACGCGCGCAGGTCGAGTCGAAGCGGGCGCAGTCGTCGACCTTGAATGCCGCCCGCCGCATCATCAAGCGCGAGGGCGTGACGGGACTGTATGCCGGCCTCGACTCTGCGCTCTTCGGCATCAGCGTCACCAACTTTGTGTACTACTACTGGTACGAGTGGACCCGCGCGTGGTTCGAGAAGGCGGCGCTGAAGGCCGGGCGCGCCTCGATGAAGCTCACGACGGTCGAGAGCATGATGGCGGGCGCGCTGGCCGGCAGCGCGACGGTGCTCATCACCAACCCCATCTGGGTCGTCAACACGCGCATGACGGCCCGCAAGTCGGAGTCGGACGAGCAGGTCCTGCCCGGCGCCACGCCCGCGAAGAAGCCCTCGACGCTCGGCACCCTGCTCGCCCTCATCCGCGAGGAGGGCCCCGCGCGCCTGTTTGCGGGCGTCATGCCGGCCCTGGTGCTGGTCATCAACCCCATCCTGCAGTATACTGTCTTTGAGCAGATGAAGCAGTTCCTCGAGAAGAAGCGCAGGGTCACTCCCAAGGACGCCTTCTACATGGGCGCATTGGGCAAGCTGCTGGCGACCAGCATCACATACCCGTACATTACCGTCAAGTCGCGCATGCACGTGGCTGGCAGGGATGGACCGCGTGAGGACATGCTCACTACCTTCCGGAGGATTATTCGCGAGGAGGGATACACTGGGCTCTATGGAGGTGAGTTGCTTGATGACAGTCGAGAGAGGACGATACTAACCCCGCCAGGCATTGGACCCAAGGTCACTCAGAGTGTCATCACTGCCGCCTTTTTGTTCGCATTCAAGGACGCCCTCTACTCGTACACCATCGCTGCCCGCAAGAAGATCGCCGCCAGGTAAACACAGCCCGAGACAGATGACGTGGGCGGGGTACGAGGGTGACAGAGGAAAAGGTAAAGGACGCTACCTGCACGAGTGACTGTACAACATACTTGAGATTGTATATACCCATCAATTCTATTTCCATCTCGCTTACCATACTTCCTCCTGTCCACTTTTCCTGACGTTGATGCGGCTCTACCTCCCGTATTGCCGTCAGCCTAGCCCACTGCGGGGTACTTACATCCCTACAACTTGTCGTGCCCGTCACGCCCAACGACATGTTCATGAACCCAGCATGGAAAGATGCAGACATAAATAGCATTCTCTCTGGCGCAACGCCAGCCATCCATCGTCCTCAGATCCGCGACGAAATGGTATCTCAATCTGAACCCTTCACCCTGCGTTGGGGCATCCTAGGTACTTATCCTCCTAACCTCCATACTGCCCAGCTACCTTCTCCACAAACAACACACAACTGACAGCCTCCCACAGCAACCGGAGGAATAGCCAAACAGTTCACCCGCGACCTCCTCATCGCCCCCTCCACCCGCTCCGTCACCGACGTCCAGCACTCCGTCGTAGCCGCTGCATCTTCCTCCTCTGCATCACGTGCCCAGGACTTCCTCACTTCACTCAACTGCCCCTCTTCCGCAAAGGCATACGGCTCTTACACCGACCTCGTCGCCGACCCCAACGTCGACATCATCTACGTCGCCACCCCGCACTCCCACCACTACCAGCACGCGCGCCTCGCCCTTGAAGCCGGCAAACACGTGCTCCTCGAGAAGCCCGCAACCGTCAACGTCGCCCAGTTCCGCATCCTGACCTCCCTCGCGCGGCAAAAGAATGTGTTCCTCATGGAAGCAGTCTGGACGCGCTTCTTTCCATTATCTCTAGAGGTAGTGGACTTTATCCGTGCTGGAAAACTAGGTCAAGTAAAGCGCGTCTTCGCAGACTTCTCCTTCTGGAACGACGTTGAAGCCGAATTCGGGACTTCCCACCGCATGGTCAACATGCACCTCGCGGGCGGCGCGCTGCTCGATCTGGGGATCTACAGCCTCACGTGGGTATTTCAGGCGCTGTACCACGCTGTCCCGGAGGATGAGAGGAGAGCACCGAGCGTGGTGAGCGCGGTGAATAAGTATGTGACGGGCGCGGACGAGCAGACGAGCGTGGTGTGTGATTTTGGAGGCGCGCATGGGATTGCGACGACGAGTATTAGGGTGGGGAGTTCGCCGAATGAGGAGCATGTGGGGCAGGATGATGTTAGGATTCAGGGCACCTTGGGCGATTTGACGGTGAATTATGCACCGAGGCCGAGGAGCTATACGTTGACGCCTGCGAGCTCGAAGTCGAGGGGTCAGCTAGCGGAATTTGAGTATGGAACGAAGGAGTTTGATGATGGCCCTGGAGGCGGACATGGAATGTTTTGGGAGGCGGATGAGTGTGCGAGGTGTGTGCGGGATGGGAGGATTGAGAGCGAGGTTATGGGGTGGAGGGAGAGCGAGGAGGTGCTTTGGGTTATGGAGCAGGTGAGGAAAGAGCATGGGATTGTGTATCCGGGGGGGATTGAGAGTGTGGAGTATCCGTTGGATGTTTGAATACTAGAGATGGTCGTGGAACAAGGATAGTCATGAACTTTGGATTCGTGTGTTCTGGAGATTTTCAGAATGTCAAGTGTGATTTCTCATACGACTTTGATGGATTTATCTATCCGAATATGCCAGATTTCATCTCAGCATAGTGCACTTTTGGTGCTTTTCTCTGACCATATTATCCAACCCCATTTTCAACCTCCACATCTTCCTCCCCTCATGTCTGAAAAACCTCCCTCACTCTAGTTCTTCTTCTCCACCGTCTTCAGCGTAGTAGGCCTCGCCTCCACAGCACCACCACCACCAACCAGCGTAGGACAATCATACTGTCCCTCACTCGAGTTGAAATAGCAAATAGGCGGCGTCTGCGTCTTCCCAGGACACACATACTCGCCCTTCTCGACATCAAACGAGCAAGTCGGGATCGCAGCATCAGCATGCTCCACCTCCGCCTTCGCCGTAACCGTAGCCTCAGCAAAGTCCACGATATACCGCTGGCTCCTACCCCCCTTGTTATCCGTCGTCATCGCCTCAGCGAATCGCGCAACAGCGCGCTGGCTACGGCCTCCCAGATCCTGAGTATTGCCAGCGAACTGCGCGACGTTGCGTTGCGAGCGCCAGTGGGGAACGGGAGTCCTTGTACATGTGGTGCTCACGCCATCGTTCCAGGTTGTAGTCCAAGTACTGCATGTGACTTCTTGATTATTCCAGTCATACGAGCACTTGTGATCAGAGTAGACGGGTGGGCGGAACTCCTCGCCGCTGGGGCAGGCCGTGGGGGCTGGTGAAGTGGTTGTAGGTTCTGCGAATCGAGCGACTGCGCGCTGGCTGCGTCCTCCGAGATCTTGGGTAGTTTGGGCAGCAAAGTCCGCGACGAAACTTTGGCTGCGCGTGCCGCAAAAGTCTGGAGACGTCCAATGGCAGGAGAGGGGACCAGTGATCTCCTGAGTAGTACACGATGTGACGACGGGCTCCTTGGTCTTGGTGGTGATCTTGGTGCATGATGTCTCTGTGTGGACGGGCAGGTAAGGGGTTGATCCGCTCTTGCACATGGTTTGGATACAAGACGACGTAGGCTGCGGGTTGACCGGAAGGCAGGATTCACCGTGATGGTTGCACGAGGTGTACGAATAGACGGTGGTCGGCAAGTAGGTATAGCCGGGTGAGCAGCTCGGGGTGAAGGTGGTGACAGTGGGTGAGGACTCGGCGCGCTCGAAGTTCGGCGCAGTGTAGATGCTGCGAGTCGGCTTAGGAGGGACAGTTCGCGACAGGTCCGGGCCAGAGGGATGGGGGCACTGAGACGACGAGGTGGCCTTGCTGGGGACGACGCCGCCGACTGCGAAGTTGGCGACGCCGAGAGCACCCAAGGCGAGGGCGAGAACACGCATCTTGTCGGTTGGTGGTAAAGGGTGGTTATAGGAAGTGGTTGTGGTAGTTGAGATAGACGCGAACGTGGAGATCAGTGAATTGAGAAAGGAAAAAACTCTCAATAAGGCTGTTGATATTTGTGCGGGCCTTGCGCGCATGGACCCTGTTGAGATGAGCCCCACTTTTGTGCAAACGGAGTGAAGGTGAAGGAGCTACTACATTTTACAGGGACAAGAATTCTCGTGTGAGCTCGAGGAGAATATTGCAGCGCCCAAAAGGTTTGGCTCTACTGTTGGCATAAAAATAAGAATACCAATCAGGAATCATTCGTATACAGTGAATTTGGAACTCTGCTGGACAAAACACAGTGGTCTAAGTCTATCCGAGTCCAACGTAGTAACAAGAACGCGCGCATTACATCTAGTCATAACTGACAGCAAGCTTATATCAAGCTGCCCTGCGTCAGGAGACCCTGCGTGTAACCCTCCAGTGCGGCCCGATACTGCTGACTGTACTCGATTATGATCTGCTGCTGATACCAGCTATGTCTTGCATTGTGGTCTCCAACCAAATTGTGTGCCAGCTCGTGGCAATATGTGCAGAACCAGCTGTCCAGCGCTCTCAACCGGCCCTCTCGCGTACCCCAAATGTCACTGTGCAGTGCCATGAACCATGCTAAATTGAAGAACAGGCTGCCGTTCATGTTGAACGCTACTGTATTAGACTTCTTGTCCAAGAAGATATTGACCGCACCGGGGTTGACGGAGAAGATAGAAGTCAACCCGAATATCAATGGAAGGAAGGCGGAGAGGTGCGATTGCAGGTCTGTCAATTGTGACGATTCATCAACACCGTAGTAGATGTCGACATGGCGACCAGCAAAGGGAACCGAGAAAGCCTTGTGCAGATTCTCCCACTGTTCGCCATTGCAATAACCACCGCGGTCGAGCTCCGTGGGGTCTTGATGATGCTTGGTGTTGATGTTCTGCATGCCTGTCGGTCGGCAGTCCTTGATCGCATTCTGGATGTTCGATTTTGTGGCCTGAACATCGCGACTGATTTGTGGGCCATCAGTATTACGGTTAGACTGTGGCGCGGGATCGGTCTTGAAGCCGAGTTTCTTCGCCCAGTTGTTGATCAGGCCTCTGTCTTCAGGCTGTTGGCGATGGTTTGCAAGTTCCATGCCAGTGTCTGGACTCCCAAACGAGCCCGGCATGTGGTTGGCCTTCTCCGGAGTTGCTGGCGGCGCAGTCTCTGCCTTTTCAGCTTGAACCATGGCCGATTTGGCCTGCTCCGCTGCGCGTTGCTGATCCTCGTACTCTCGCTCCAGCTCTTGTTGTTTAGCAATGCGTGCCTCGTGCTCTTTCTTTCGCAGAATGCGCTCAACGTTAATGCCCTTCTGTTGCAACTGACGTAAGGGCTCGGTCAATATGCGTTCCAGCCCGAATGCATCATTGCGCTTGGGGCGCGCGATGAGTAACCGCACAAGCTCGGTGGACACCTCATACAGATCGTATTTCGGCGTGATGCTCATCACATAACCCTGGCCGCGGACTTTGATGATGACGGCAGTCTTGCGCGAGGATGTAGCGACGTTGCGTTCCTGGAGCGAGTAACGAATAGAGATGTCCGAGACACATTGGACGCTCAGATTGGAACTGAGCCACTTTGCGTCGTGCCTGATGGCTTTAGTAGAAGAGGCGTCGCGCTCATACTCATGCAGGAAAAGGCGGACTCGTTCCATGATATCGTTCCTGAGATCGTATGCAGGAGACTGGTCGCGGGCGGTACTGCCGATGCGCTGTTCCGTTTTGACTAGGTCAGATACCTTTTTGACGCCAAATTTGGCATAAAACTCTTCCAATGCCTCCTCTTGAGGTGCTGCAATGATGAAGTCTCTGAAACGTAGCAAGTAATTGACATTATCAATGATCACAATGTCACTAGCCTTGTTCAAAGACCATTCGCGTTGCATGCCCGGCTCGTCGAGGTCGTCGTATTCGTCCTCGTCCTGCTTCATATGCTTCGTATCTTCCTTGATATCACGGTACCCGAGTAAAGCTCTAGAGGCTACCAGGATTTTGACAAGCTCCTTGTCCTTCCAGATACTGTCCGCATGCTCGGCAAGCTTTCTCAGTAGGTCGAGGTATTTCTCCTGACCGATGGTATTTAGGAACCGTGCTGGATTTCTTGATAGCAAGCCAGCCAAATCGTGAGTGCTCGGCTCATGCTTCGCGCCCACCTTGAGTAAGAAGGCAGTGGCCTCAGCGCCGTATTGTACATAGTCGAGAATGCCACGATATTCTTGGTCGCGACCAACAAAGACATGCTCAGGCGGGTCGTGATGATGTATGCGCATCTCCGTCTTGCCCGTCTGCTTCTTTGTCCTGTCTTCAAACCCACTGCAAGCTGGGTCCAGATAGTATGTGCGGAAGACAGGCACTATGTTGGAGGCCGACAATTTGGCAACGAGTGGTTTATTGTGATCGAGGTCAGAGGCGCGTGATGCCAAGTATCCAAATTGCATCTCTGCATCAAGCCTAGTCTTTGGAGGAGTGTTGACAAGATACTGCACACAAGGGCTGATATTGGGATCTTGCTGCACGCCAAACTTCTCTGCGTGTGGTCGAAGGTCGCTACGAAGAATCGCGAACCCAAGACAGGCCGCATTCTCGTTAGTGTAACACTGAAAAGGTCCGACAAGTGCAGGGAAAGGTGCTTGTTCTGTTGGCAGGATCGGTATGGTCAAAGCTGCCAGCCTCTGCGTCTCGGTGGCGTAACTGTTCCTGTAGTAATTCTGCAAGAAGTAATCCATCGCAAGATTGTAGAGCGGCTGGTCGCTGGACTGGCCAGCTCGGTGCAGGATGTTGGCGATGGCGATTGAATCCGGCCACTGCTTGAGACCTAAGTGCAATAGCAATGCACCTTCACGCGACCCAGCCTTGAATTCGAATGGTAGCTTGATCTGAATTAAGCCCAGGGATACAATTGCTTGATCTGGTGCAAAAAGGTCTGAAGCCTTGAAGAGCTGTCCTTGTTTGACGGATGCGCCCTCACCAGGTAGGAAAGGCGTGTCGCGTAGCCGAACCCAGTCGTTCTTTGGAATCTCGTCTATAACTGACGCGAAGTAGCGTATTAGATCAACATGGTTCCATGAACCATTGTCCGCTTGTTGTGCGTCGCGATTTCGCATTCTATCAAAGACCACAGGGAGATCAATCGTCTTCCGCACGCCCAGTGCAAGCAGGAATTTTTCTCTTGAGCCAGCGAATGGTTTGACCGTGGGCAAATCGTCGAAGAGCTTGACTGTTGGGAAATACGAGTCCATTGGTCGATACATGCCCATCTTGGTCGGCATGATGGGGTGGTGCGATAGAATCTTGGCCACTGTTTCCTTCGAGCTTCCATCGAGCTGCTCCCAGCATTTTGACGCCAAGCTCAAGACGGAAGATGCAAGCTGCTCCGAGGTCTTGAATTCCTCAAGCTGAGGCTGTGCCGTCATGTGCCGTAACCAATGGACCATAGATAGCTCGTTCCAACCGAACATCTGCAATTGTCTGACAGGCATGCTCTTGGTGAAGGCGAAGGGGACCGTATCTGAAGGCAGCGGCAGGGTAGGCGTAATTCGAGCAGGATTGACATAGGTTGTGATGTCGCCCAGTGCGAGGATCCTGCCGGTATTCTTCTCTGGCTCCACATCGATACTTGCGACAGCGATCTCAAAGAGGCTACGTGAGCCAGGTATATCCAGCTCACGTGTCTCGAGCTTTGAGCCACACCATTTCAAGAACTCGCAGAGTTCGTCTTCACTCAATGCTCGCGATTCGAGCCCTTGACGAATGTCTTGCATGGTGAGTTCTGAAATGAAGCCGCGCTCATGCAAAGATACCATGAATGTGACAGCGCCGTTAGCCAGCTCCTGAGGCACCATAGGTACTTCTCCTAGGAAGCTGAGCGTTTCTGCAGGCATTCGCACCCGCTTACTTGCCATAACACCCTTGGTGGAAAGGATCTCGATCGAACGCTCTTTGGAACAGTTCCAGAAGGCTTCTTCAATTTTCTCGCCAAGGGACGTGGATGGGTGGGAAGCATTTGAAGTGTACTGCTGGAAAACATAGACTGCTCTTGGCACCAAGTTCTCCACTGACTCTTGGCCAACCAGGGCCTGTATCGCAGCCATTTCTGACATGTACATGATCCGACACCCAAGACCAGCTATGCGCAATAGCTCGATGTTCCATGTCGAGATGTAGCGCGCATTCATGTCGACATTTTCACGTTCTACAGTGGGAATGAGCGATGGTGCTGACACGTGAGCTAGATAACCCGTCGTCTGCGCTGTCGGGAAGCCAATGAATATCCGTCCAGCTTTTGTTGGCAACACTTCTGCAAAAATCTTGGTTGCCAGGTTGGCTGACTTGCCTGATCCTATCGAGAGAGCTGTCGTCGACTCCTGGTAGGGAGACGTCAGAAGCGCGATTCTAGTGGTCTTGGGTGGTGCTTTTTTCGTTGCTCGCTCGATCTCAGCCGCGAAATTGCGTGTCACGCGTGTGGCAACTTCGATAGTGCAGACTTGAAGATGGATCGTCCCCTTTGACTCGCCCGAGGTGTCTGCGCTACTATCCATGCTCTTCTCAAGTACCTGAGCCTTCGGAACTTTCGACGGAGGTGGTGGAGCTGGTGCTGAGAACTTGGAGAAGAAGCTCTTGAGCGAATTACCAGCGTTGCGGACTTCTTGCTGCACTACATTTGCAGCGCGCAGTTTAGGTGGGCTTTGGGCTGTTGCAATTGCGTTCAACCACTGCGCGTCTATTTGCGACTGTTGTCGAGTGACATGCGTGACGCGCATCAAGCCTCCCTCTGTCTCTGTCTTCAAGCCTGTAGGTAAGCGGATATCTTCTGGTGGTGATATCTTCTTTGAAAAAGATGCCACAACGTAATCGTCGACATGCAGCTCGATCATCTCCAGTCCAACGAAGGTAAGACTCGTCGCCAGGAACTGGCACAGCGTCGGCAGATTTGGAAGTTTTGACGGATTGAAGGATGGCGATGCTCGATCCGCCTGCCTATAATCGAGGAAAAATGTTGTGTTTGAGTTGGGATGCTCTCCGGGTACAGACGCCATCTTTGTTGATAAAGTATTGCCTTTCCAGTAGAATGCCATCGTCTTGTCGCCCGACACAACGAAGGGCTCGTCACAATCGGCGAAAACACTGTAGAAACCCACACCAAACGCGCCAATCTTGGTCTCGTCTGGGTTACCATCAGCAATACTTTTCAGGCGATTCCAGTCCGCCGTAGTGAATGGTTGGCCATTATTGGTGACCGCCAGACGCTTCATAGTGTGATTTTTGATAACGTGAGTCAACAGAACAGATTCATCAACGCCGTGTGGTGTTGGTATAGTCAGAGATGGGTCTGTCTCAAACTTGATTGTGACTGTGTCTGCTTTGGCATCTGCAGCATTTTGTATCAATTCTCTCAGAGTCGTGTGCTCGCTCGAGTATCGTGCAAGAACTTTGTCAATAAGAGCCCGGGTGTTGACTGTGACTTCACTGTCCAGACCATCGGCCATGGTCTGGTTCCGCAAGCGGGCGAAATCTATCGCCGCCATGATTGCAGGTTGGGTAGGGCCCACCCGCTACCTTTGATGCACTTGTGCTGTTCAGGGGTACCGTCGTTTGGCCCAGCGATAGGACCTGATGGTTGATGAGGTGATCTGACGGCTGTTGCTGCAATGAAGGGGTTGTGGGAGCGAAAGGAAAGCGGACGCAGTACGGTGAGTGGCGCTAATGTGCTGGAAAGGGTGCTGGGTGGCGAGGCCGCAGAATCACCCAGAAAAATAAATGAAAACACCTGACAAATGTAACCAGTCTATGCAAACGCTATGCACAATGAAAGATGAATGGACCGGAAGCAATGAGATGTGGACACCAAGAGGAAGACAAACTTGCGTACCTGAGACCTGCGGTCAGACGTTGGACGAGACGGGGCGCTAGTGACCCAAAGCAGTTTAATGCTGCTTAGTCACATGTGTCCACCTTCGCCTTGGTGCCGCCGCAAGGTCACCGCCTCGATACCCAAGATACTATGCAGTTTCACACCACGGCAGACTTCTGCACCAGATAGAACGCATCTCGTTCGGCCGAGCAATTCATGAACCCCAAATGTGGCGATGGCAGTCGATCCTCTATCCCCGATCGCGCCCGCGCGCATCAGGGCATTGCTTCTTCCCATAGGACGCATCAAGCGCTCGCGGTTCCTGGAGTATGTCAACTTGTTGCAACAACAGTCGCTGGTTCGACTCGGCGATATCAGCCCAGACCCGCGGCCGGACAGGAGTAGGGACCCTTGCAACATGCTGCTGTGCCCACATTGCTGATCTTGGCATGGTATAGATATGTTCTCTCCTCTGGCTTTTCCGAGTGGAACGCTTCTGTATGACTTGTCAACATCACTGCCCCCGGTTTCCCATCTGTCTTTATCACCATTTGAGTTATTTAGAGAGCCACTTCTGATAATTGGTGTTGGCGATGCATCAGAGTATCCCTGGCTGGGCTCATCACGTGCTACGGACGATGAACCGGCTTCTGGTCCCTCTGAGGATCAGGGCGTTGCAGACATACAGGCTGCGCTCGAAGATATTAGAGAGCAATACTCAAGAGCATATCTCCATACCTTAATGCTCTTCGATGCAGAGAAGCAGGCTGCGCACCCACGACTCCCTCCCGAGACTATATTTGTTCCCCCAACGACACAACTCAAAACAACGACCATGAAGACTATCATGTGCGACCTGACTGCAACACTTCTAGCGGAGATGACAACTTTGGCAAGATCGATCCAGGCTCTACCCACTGTCGCCTCGCCAGCAGCACAGAGTGGGGCAGGTGGTAGTACTCCATCGTGGGCCAGTTCAGATCACTTGTCTTCGCAATCCTCTCGACGAAATTCTCAGACTCCGAGCGCTAGTAGACCGGACTCTCCATTGTCGGGTGCTCAGAAAGACCACCGTATGTCTATGCCGGTCCTGCCCTCCGCCTCGGGGTCCGTCATATCGGTGGAAGACCCAAGAGCTGCATCTCGAGGGCAAGGTTCGCATACACCGCCGACTACATTCGACGAAATCTCCGGGGTCAATGCGGCCAATGTCTTGCATCAGGTGAATAGCAATTCGTCCAAGGCTAGTACAGCGACCAAGGATGCGGCGTCAGACCGAGTCTCAATCCATGGTTTCGGATCTGGCGGTGTAGGCGAACGCGCGAGAAACAAGGGACGTGGCCGGGTCAGTATCGTGGTAGGCACACTCTACATGTGTGCAGGACAGTGGCAAGATGCCATAAGGGAGCTCACCGATGGTGCCACAAGAGCTCGTGCTTTCAGTGATCACTTGTGGCACGCAAAAGCGCTAGAAAATATCATGGTCTGCCTGCTACTTTTTGCTTGGTCAGGCATGGACTTCCAGGTGAGTTGAACGCAATGTTTGTGCAGAACTTCAACTAAAGCCAGAAGATACCCTCATTGTGCTATCCAATATCTGACAAGGGTACGGCTTCAAGCACTCCTCAACACACACCATCCAGTAGCGTGGCAGACGTATCTGGAGCGCCAATGGCGAGCCACGAGGTTGCACTTGAGCGATTGAATGCGCTCCTACCCGATCTTGTGAACATGATCTTGAACCTGTATACACGGGCGGCGAACTTCGTTGGCGAGTCGCTGCCGCCTCTGGGCTTCTCTGAATGTGTTATAAGATTCTCTAAGCTGCTTGCAGCCATCAATCTCTCCGCAGGATACATGGACGAGGACACTCTCCAGCATCTTGTATCAAACACGCCATATCGACAAAAGCCCCGACTGTCTGTGCCTCGGTTGAGTGTTCATCCCACGAGGAATGAAGTAGCGTCTATGCTCTTTCGCGCATTACCAGGACCAATAGAATATTCTGGTATCAGTCCGACGGATCGAGTGGTCGTTCTCGCCGGTATCGCATCTGTGCTATCATCGCTTGGTCTACAGAGAAAGAAGGCCATCATCATGAAGGACTTTATCACATCTCTGATTCCCGGTCTGATACAAGCCCGGAAATTGGGTGCAGCGGAAATGGGCGTGCACCCAGCTGCTGGTCTCGCAGCACTCAACATGGTCAGTGGTGGGGCTTCGAGTGCGGGTGCTCTCAATCTTGGAGAGGGCGAAGTCGAGCGTGGCATTGAAGAGTTCTTGGGCCTACTGGGCCGTATCTATGGGATACCAGCCTCCAAAGGCATGCTCCCATTGCCATCAGATTCTGTAACTTCCGGGGCTGGAGGCCACCTGGCCGCGAGTAAGCAGACGAAAGAAAGTGTCATTGTAGACATCCTCAAGACCTCATCTCTGCGCGCATTTGGTAGCGCTGCACTCAAACTCGAGGTCCTCAGAATGTGCCTGAACTTCTGCGAGGCTCTGCCCGATTTTAACGGCGTCCTCCACTTTACAGCACTTCTATTACGTATGGCCGGTCCAGGTACAGCCCCACGACCAAACAGCACGGATGTCTTCGTTTCACTCCCACGTGACGAGCAGGTGAAGCTGTTCTCCAACATCGCGAGAACAGTGGCTGCGGCGAATAAGTTAGGTCTACAGCACGAGGAGACAGAATACTGGGATGACTTTTTGGTTCGTGGCTTGTTCATTCTGGAGGAGCCGGTTCCATTACGTCTCACTCACCACAGGCCAGCGGAGCTCAAAATCACGTCTGCTCAAAGCAAAGGGCCCTTTCTCCACAACCCGTGGGTAAAGAAGCACCAACCCGACACGGCCGAGACGGTCTTGGTTGCTAACGAAGAGTATCGATTCGTTATCTCGCTACAAAACCCTTACGACTTTGAAGTCGAGGTCAAGTCTCTCCGGATAGCCGCAGAAGGGGTGCAATTCACTGCCGTTGAACAAGATTTCTTCCTGGGTCCTTACAGAACGCAAAAGTTCCAGATTGCAGGAGTAGCAAAGTCTCCTGGAACAATCAAAATCATTGGCTGCTATATCAAGATCATCGGTTGTCGCGAGCGGCTGTTCCCCATTTTCCCAGAGCCATGGAAACCGACAAGGGAGCTCAAGATGAAACGTACGGGCCTCAAAGCATGCCTCGGTGCGCCAGCCTCGAGGCCATCGTCGGCAGTCGCGCCTTTGACGGATCGAGCAACGGGAGCTGAGCCTCACCCGGAGTCATTGTCGTTCAGCCTTATACCTGATCAGCCTACTATTGCCGTCAACAACGTCTCTCTGCCGCAATCATCGCTGATGGTGCTCGAAGGGGAACGGAGACAGTTCACTGTCAGAGTGAAGAACACGTCACAAACCACGGCCGTGGACTTTGTGCACATCACTTTCCAAGACTCGGCTACTGCCGCTATTCAGGCCGCGACGACCAACAAAGATCTGTCACCCGCTGAACTGCACGAACTCGAGGTACAACTTGCACATTACCCGTCTCTTCGATGGTGCAAGGACGCGGAAGCGGATGCAGAAGCCATCAACATCAAACCAGGTGAAGAGAAAGACTTTACGATAGAGGTTGTTGGTCGCACGCGATTGATGGATGCTATAATACAGATCGACTACGCGAACCTGGGAAAGCGGCGCTCGGAGGTCAACGAGCGATTCTTCACTCGACAGGTCTTTGCGCCAATCTCCATAACAGTCAACGCCAGTGTGCAGCTGCAACGACCGGACATTGTACCACTCTCGAGCGATCTAACTGTTTCTGGACAATCTCTCGACCATCTGCAACCGCTATCACAACATCAGACGGGCGAAAACCAGGACGAATACTGCATGCTTCTCCTCGACCTGCGAAACTCCTGGCCAAACCCACTCTCCATATCCCTCTACGTCCGAGACACCTCAACCTCCTCCGGGTCTTCACCCACGAGCCACGCAGTCAACGAAGTCATCCAACCCGGCCACGTCAACCGCATCGCCATGATCCTCCCCAAGATGTACATCCCCGACGCCCACGCCGCCATCCCCTCCCTCAACCCCGCCAACCAACGCCAATTCGTCGTCTCAACCAGCAAAATCTCACCTGAAGTCGAGCGCGCATCCCGCGAAGCTTTCTGGTACCGCGACGCCCTCTTGAAGCGCATCCACGGCACCTGGACCGAAGAAGGCGCAAGTGGTCGACACGGCGATCTCGAGATCCGCAGTCTGCGAATGAGCACTAGAATGGTCGACGCCATTAAGCTCGAAGACGTCAAGATCGACATGCACATCGTGCCTGATGGCCATGATGCGGGAGTACGCAGTCCAAGCAAGATGAAGTTTGAAGTAGGCATTGATGAATTCTACACGCTTACGACTACGGTCTATAATCGTTCGCCGCGTGCGATCTCGCCGTTGTTGCGTCTACAACCCCATCTTTCGGATCTCGCGCATACCATTGCGCTGGATCTGGATAAGCGCTTTTCGTGGACGGGCGCGCTGCAGTCGAAGCTACCTATCCTGCAGCCTGGCGGCAAGTGTGAGTATGAGCTGGGAATCGTAGCGCTGTGTAGCGGGACCTTTGAGATGGGTGCTACGGTGGATGAGACGGAGTTGTTGCAGAGTGAAGAAGCCGGGAGGCAGAGGAGTGATACGCAGAGCCTGTTGAGAGGAGACATTATTGGGCAGCCCAAGTTGCGGAGCTGGGTGCTCAAGGAGCCGTGCGTGGTTGTGGCGAGAAGGGAGGAGCACGAGTGATGCTAGCACGTAGTGCAATGACATAGGAATCATTGTTGAGACACGTATTTTATTTGTGTGATCATTCATTTGGCAGAGCTACTGGTTGAAGCTGAGACTGCAGTGTTGGCTCTAAACCCTTCTAAGGGCAGCCGACCAGGAACCCCATATCCATATCCCCCAAATCTAAAGACGCGCCAGCAATGCATTAAATATCATGAAAGCCGTGCATAAAGAAATGGTAGTACAGACAGGCCAAGCGTGGGAAATCGAAACTAAAGAAAATCATAATTGTACATACATCCCCATTTCGTTCATCCAAACCCTAATTGCCCGGGAGGGACAGTGGTTCGCCGGAGTTTGTAGTCTGGAAGGTGGTCGAAGTCATCAGTCTTGGTATTGTATCGCCATGCCTTGAATTCTACTCCGTATGGCTTCGGCTCGAGCTGATAGAGCATGCCTAGCGGACAGTCGAGGTCCGCAACATCCTCACGCTTCAGTCCTTGGAAATATGCTAATAGCACGCGGGCAACGCTGCGGTGTGTGATGAGCAAGCAGTGGTCTGTCATGCGCTCCAGCTCCACAATGACGGGTCGGATACGATTGATGACATCGAGATAGCCTTCACCTCCAGGGCCCGGGTATCGGTATGCGAGCTTGTCGCGCCGCCGACGGAGATACTCCTCTGCGTATTTCGTCCGAATCTCGTCGTATGTGAGTCCTTCCATGATACCTGCGTTGAGCTCGTCCAGCATGCGCATTTGCTTGACCTCATAATCTTCGTCGCAGAAGTACTGTGCTGACTCTATGCTTCGCTTCAGCATGCTTGTCCATACGCAGAAATTGTGTTGGTCGTCTTCGTGGCTGAAGTAGGGGTTTGGGGGCGTATGATCGCCAGCTACGGGCGGGAAGTGTGTATTGGCCATCTTGTCCGCCTGCCGAACAGCCCATGCCTTGCGCTGGGCGCCGACGAAGCGCGCCATAGCCTCAGCATACTTTTGCCCGTCCCCGCTTAGGGATGAATCACCGCCAATCTTGCCGTTGACATTGTCCGTTGACTCGCCGTGTCTTGTGATCCATATCATGCGAGGCGCGAGGTTGAAGTTGAGGAGGTAGTAGACGGCTTGTCCGGCGAGGAAGCCTTTGATCTGATGTGACACCATCTTGCGACCAACGTCGACCATTTTGACATAAGGCATATTGTGATCTTCCTCGTAGTCGCCTATAGGCACGTAATTCTTCTCGTAGATGGCAACACGCTTCTTGAAGTCTTCGAGAGCGGCATGTGGGTCCTTGTCTTGGTAGTCGGGGCCTGAAAGCTTGAGGCGCATGTTGGACTCGAGCAAATTCTGGTCGGTACAAAGGCTCTCGACGAAGAGCACGTTGAGCTCCGGACCCGCTCGTTCTCGAACGCGGTCCATGATCTGCTTGCGGCGCGCAAGTGTGCTGTTTGTCGCATCGAATATGCCAACAGAGCCGCTTCCCTTGAGTATGTAGTCGAGCAGATCGTCGAGCGTCTCCATTGCGCATTGCTCCCGGAGCTGTGCGGCGCGCGTGTTGGAAGGATCAAAGAAGTTGGCGGATTGGTCCATATGCCCGCCATCTTCGGTGTCTTTGCTATCGCCGTTGGTGTCTTCGTTCGCTGCAGGCGATATGACCTCGACGCGCGGCGCATCTTCGACAGCTGTGTCGTCGTCATCCTGAAGTGGGTCGGGCAGATTCAGTGGATCTACACCGTTATGCTGCGCATCGTCCCCTTGGATCAGAATTTTGGCAGCAACCTGAGCTGGACTGTCTTTATGGGCCTCGAGCTCTCTTCGGACGTTGGAAGAGATGCGCTCGAGGCTGGCCTGCGACAGGCGGAAGCCATGGCCACTCGCAGCAACGCGGCGCTTCTCGCCCACATTGAAAATTTTGGTATCGTGCTGGAGCCAGTTGAGATAGCGCGCCATTTTCTTTGTGATGTACGACTTGCCGCGCGCAGGCAGGCCGACCATGACGATGACGAGCTTGGAGCCCACATCGCGCTGCGCAATCTTGCCGTCGGGCGAGACCTTGGACTTGGTGAGGCCGGGGATGTCGAGCGTCGTAGGGCGCAGGCGGGGCGTCGAGGTGGCAGAGCTGTTGCGGGTGAGGGTGCTGCAGGGCGCGTTAGAGCATATCTCTGCAGGCGTGGGAGTCAGCACATACTCGCGCGGGGATCCTGGATTCGAGGGTGCGGGCGTGTCGCTCAGAGCGTTGCCCACGCCATGCTTGGCTGTAGCATGATTGCTGGGCGCCTGCAGCATGCCAGAGCTGCTCGGCGGGGGCTTCAGTTCGCCATGTCGCACTGCGGAGTCCCGAATTTCCTGCACGCTCTTGGGGGGCGCGCTGACGGGTGCGGCGGGCTTGGTCTGGTTGCTGAGGAATCTGTTCTGCGCGGAATCGATGCCGTTGAGTTTTAAGTTGCTCATCAGAGCGGCTCTCGCGTAGATGCTGTGAGTGCTGGTTCGCCGTGGGGGTGAGGAGGATGTTGGAGTCGGCGTTGAGGTACCACCAGTAGCTTCTTGCGTGGGGACTAAAACGATCGCCGAACCACGGCCGCCGGGCAATGACATAATTTGGCTTCGATGGCAGGTCAAGCGCGTTTTAAAGCTTGCACGCGCACGCGCACTCGAGCTTGCGCATGCGTGAAGGAACTGCTGCTTCACGTCTGCCCGGGGCCGACGTGTGGTTTGGGTGGCGATGACGGCATTCCAGACGTGTTCCGGACTGGGGATGGGCGATGCAGGTACTCGTGTAACGACGAACCGTCCACGATCGCAGTAGGAAGAGCAAACAACAGATATGACCGACAATGGGTCCAAGGTCTGCATTTATCAGCTGCAGTCGCCTTACACAGGCTACTGCGTTTGTTGGTGCTGCTCGTGCCATAGACAGACCGACTCCAATCAGACCCGAGTATATTCGCACGCGCTCGAGCCTATGTCTGCAATGCTGCCGTTCTCTATACAGCAGCAAACTCAAGTAAGCCAAAGCCTTTTGTTGCACCTCGCCATGTGTGCACAAGAGAGCACAAAGTGACGACGTTACTTGGCATTTCACCCATGTCTCAGCGTCCTATCGACCGGATCGAATGCTCCTCAGACAGTATTGGTCCACTGCCACAAAGCCTGCGGTATGCCAGAGGGCATGTTCGTACAAGGTGCGCAAAAACGTCCTTGGCACACAATCTGGGGAAGTGGTGCACATTCTTCCGGATCTTGCGCGACCTCACGCTCCCACAGCTCGCGTAGCTCTGGCCTCTCAGGCTCCACGAACGTGCTGCACCAGGCTCCGCCAATAGTGGATGGAAGTGGCATTGCCTATGTTTCCAGTCGGAGCGTCAGCACCATCAAGCAAATGTATGCTGACACGCTCAGCGCTGTAAGAATAGACACGACATTGCCGCTGGTTCTAAATTTCTTGCGAAGTAAGCCATCTTGGCCGATTTCGGAGAAAAACTGCTTGTTTCCTGTGCATCTGTCAACGTCATGATCGTATTTCGTGTTGTGAACGGGCGGACCTTGCTGCCGTCTAAACAGGCTGATGAACAGTATCCCCGCTCCGTAGACAGCAAAGAGAGCTCCGATGGAATAGAACTCGGCGGTGAAAATCTTGAGTACGATGAGGGCGAAAGAGAATTGTCCTATCGCAGTTCGAACGTAGGCGCCCTCAAATGTCCGTTGCGCAGCACGTATCTCCACCAATTCATTGCTGGTAAGTACAACTGATCGAGCCCGATGCAGGCGGAGGCGGTACTCGTCTGCTGCGTGGCGACCCTACTTATCTTGAGTCTCGGTGCGGGAGCGGGAGCATCACAACGTACCTCGAACATGATGGTGAATGGTCAATGGTAAGCTACGACCTCGGGATCTGTACCATAGGGCCTCGGGAGGGACACTAGCCAGTAGCGTTTCAACCCTGCACATGGACAGCTTCGAGGCCATGCTTGACGTACAGAGCGCACGGCATAGACAGCTGTGGCGTGCAAGGATCCAAAGTTGACATGGCAACACATTTCAAGCTCAAACCTACGGACGTATGCCACAAGGAAGATATCAATCCATGGCTGTCCCTCACTCTCCCAGACACGTGACTTGGTCTGAGCACTCCCGGCGTCCCCGCAACCTCTCCTCAGTCTGCGATACGCGAACGCGCCGGCAGATGCTGTACTTCCTTGCGGTCTCCGGATGAGATTTGCCAGCGTGCAATTGCAGATTTCATACGTGGTCTGCGTTGTGTCGCGACTTCCAAGCAGGTAAATGCGCTGGGCGACGTGCCATGCAAACGTACTCATTGACTGTTCATCTAGCAAGCCAAGTCGTCTCGTTAACTTCCGCGCTCCCTTATATGCTCGCTTTCGTACCCTGACCTTACCCTCATCTCACGCGCGGACTTATCACAACTACCTCCTGAGCCCAACGCACATCAGACACGACTACGGGGAACCCGACACCATGGCTGGTACCGCATCAGTAAAGTCCAACGCCTCGAGTGGAAAGCGGAAGAGGAACTCGCCCAAATTCTATGCCGTCCGGTATGGCCGTGTCCCAGGCATATATCATAGCTGGGAGGACTGCAAGGCCCAGACGGATGGCATGCAGGCTACGTGTACGTGGGTCGCGCGCTATGTCATCTTTCGGACTGACACGGGCTGCAGTCAAAAGCTTTGCAACACTCACTGAAGCCGAGGCCTTCATGAGAGGCTCCGAAAGCTCCACACCGAAGTTAGGCAAAGAGACCAAGTACTACGCGGTAGCCGTGGGACATGTCCCTGGAGTGTATAGCGACTATGCTAGCGTGCTCGCTCAAACGAAGAACTGCTCTGGCGCCAAACAGAAAGCCTTCAGCAACCGCGAAGAAGCCCAAGCATATGTGAACGAACACAAGCGCGATGCGAGTGTGCCTATCAGTCTGCGCGGCGACATGTCGGAAGCCTCTCTACTCGGGGTCAGCAAGGGTTCCAAGACCGGTGAAAATGCCACCAAGAAGCAGAAAAAGAACGGCACAGCAATGGGGGCCCTGACCAACGGTGACGTTGACTGGGAGCCTGGTACGGGTCCCTTGCCTGAGGGAGTGGAGGACGGTTTCGACCCAACGATCACGCTTGATGTAGAGACTGGTGGCATCCGTACGAAGACTGATGCCGAACTCGGCAGGACCAAATCGCACCCCACTGGCGAGTTCTCTGGTTGCATCAACGTGTACACCGATGGCAGCGCGTTAGGAAATGGCAGCGTGGGTGCTGTAGGTGGCGTTGGCGTCTATTTTGGTCCACGCGACCCAAGGTAAGCAGAGATGTACTGTGGTCTGCTCTCCTGCTAATGATGCAGGAACATATCAGAACCCCTGCGTGGAGATCGCCAGACCAACCAACGAGCAGAGCTCACTGCCGTCGCCCGAGCGTTGGACCATGTCCCCATTGACCGCACTGTCCTCATACACACCGACTCCAACTACTCCATCAAGTGCCTCACTCAATGGTTCCAGAAGTGGGAGCAAAACAACTGGAAGTCATCCTCCGGCAAAGACGTCGAGAACAAGGATTTGGTCAAGCCGATACTTGACAGAATTCGTGAACGTGAGCAGTGCGGAGCTAAGACGAACTTCCAGTGGATCAAGGGACATGCAAATAACCCCGGCAACACCGCCGCTGATTTACTAGCTGTGCAAGGCTCACACGATAGTACACCAGAGCTACGAGCCGCTGATATCAAGACCATTTCCGCCACTCTCAATGGCTCAGCTATTGACTCTAGTGTGGGCGTCAAACCTGAACAGGGTGTGGAGGGGAAGTCTACGTTAAAAGATGAGGACTTCGAAGCAGATGAGAATGACAAACTCTTCGCGGACATAACAAGTATATGAATTGAGCTGCCGACCTCAAGGACTTTGGTAAAGCCACTGGAATCATGATGACAACCTTGCAATCTGGTGGTCAACACAGCCGGCACGTGCATCAGCAAGAAGAGTTTGGCTGGACTCCCGCAGGACCCCCCTCTGACGATGATGCTACTCATACAAACGAATATTGGTAAAACCCCACTGTCTTGCCTGACCACATGCGCTAACTACTTTCCTTGGATAGTACGGTGAAATACTTTGGCTTCATCTGGTCATCTTCTCACTCATCTGCCGTTGAGTGACAGCATAGCGCACGTCCCGGTGAAATACGCAGTGGAGAGTTATGACGTATTAGCTCGAAATATAGACTATGCTAGATTGTGTAGGATCCCGCAAGAGGTCGAATGAGTTGGCTATGTATGTTCCCACGGACGCCATTCCATCTTCATGTTACGTGTTACCATGGTACGGGTACTGACATTCACCTACGCGAGCTTTGACCAGGCCCGCGCACTGTCATACTTTTGGATTTCTCACTTGCCAACACGGTGGTCTACACAAACAAGTCACTCTTCCCACTCACTCTACCATTCAGTTCCTGATTGCGAACAAAGTGGTCTTGCATCGACGACAACCACGACCTGCATGTGCCTATCAACACCACCAAGAAGATGCCGCAGACCGTCCACCAATCGGGGCACCCCTACAACGCGCCAAAACTTACTCCCCTCGCACGTATGCTCTCCACCGCTGTTCATACCGCCCTCACGTACGCCGTCGCCATCATCATCGCCGCATACTTCATCGTCCAGGTAGCGGAAATGATCTCGTTCATACTCAACCCGCACTTTGGAATCGTGTGGAAGTTCTTGTGCGTCTGCTCCATCACTTTTCTCGGGCTGTTCGCTTGCTTCTTCGCGTATGTGATATTCGACACCGGTAGAGGCCCTCCGATTATCGAAATTCAGTGGCGCTGAGGGATTAGGTGAAGATGGGGAAGTCGGAGAAGAGATGGGAAGGGTTTGGAGGGCGGGATCCAGACAGCATGCAGGAAGGCGAGAGAATCTGGGTATGTCAAGTGGTCGCTTTATCGAGGAGATTGCTGTGGCATGTGGTTATTGGTGGATATCGACAGTGAAGAGAACTTGTCATCCGTACTTCCCGTAGCTTGGTAGATCCGGGACGAAGTGAATGCGAGAGTCGGGCCCAGCATAGTGAGAGAATCCTAGTTATTTGTATTCCAGCATGGAGACTACAACACAGCAAGCCAATCACTTACACCGCTATCACTGCTGTTTGTAAGTGCAGCACGTGGCTGCGTTCGCCGTGCCCACTAACACCACGACGCGACCGAAGGCAAGAGCGAAACGCGTGGTCACGAGCAAGTCTTCTCACTGCGCCAGCCGCGCGAACCACCACTCGCCACTCAACATGTGCGATCACACAGCAAAGTTGCCGCCCGAGCTCCGGCGCATGGTCTGTGAACAGGTATGTGGCGCGTCTATGGAGTCCAAATGGCGACTGAGATCCGCTTCTGACGCTTTACAGCTACCGCGAGAATCGCTCAAACGTGTTCGCCTCGTCAGCCAGTCATGGGGTCATGTCGCCGCAGCCCTACTCTGGCATACCTTCACATCCGACCTGAGCGACACTAGTACACGAGAGTTTGATGCCCTCCTCACATCGAACCCTGGCGGCTTCCTTGACAGCGTCCGTGTCCTGAACATTAGGGGTGAAGATGATCTGAAGACAAACGGGTCACGAGCAAGGCTTCTTCTACTGCTTTGTCTGCTGCCGCGTGGTTTACTCCGGAAGTTCACTGCGCAACATACGATCGAGCGCCAGACGTTGGGCGTCCTGCTTAAAAGGCACCCGCGTTTATACGAATTATCCTTCCAGCTCAGCAGCAACACTGCGGTTCGTGGTCCACCAAATGGGCGTTATGTTGAAGGGAATTTGATGCATTTGAACACATTAGTCATTCGCGCGACTACAGACCAAGAAGGATTTGACGCCTGGTTCCCACATGCTCCAGATCTTGGTTCCCTGACAGTCTCTGGTATACTCCGTGGGCTTCCATGCTGTTTCCAGCCATGGTGTGCTGAGTCGAAACTCAAGAAGCTGAGAAGTCTATACCTGAACAACCTGATTTTCACGGCATCGGCTGGGGAGCTGGATGCGTGGCTGGATCTGGACCGTCTTGAAAGTGTCACTATACGCAACTGCGAGAATGCCGAGATCTTCATAGCAGACCTCGCTGAGTGCTATACCGCGCATGGACTATCTGCATTGAAGACTTTCTCCATATACGGTGAAATCTTCGACTGCGACTGGATCGAAGAGCTCGAGACTTTCTTGGCCGCGGTCCGTGGTCTGGAGTATCTTTACGTGTCTGCCGCAATAAGCCAACGCCTTGATCCAGACTCCATCTGTTTTCAGGCATCCTCGCTACGATATCTAGTGGTGGAGTACTTAAACTCTTGGGACCAGGAAGAAGAAGACGCAGACTGTATGTACGATGCCACAGAGCTAGAAGTTCTGTCAAAGGCTTGCTCTCGCATCGAAGAGCTCGGTTTGAGTTGTGCTCAGATCGATTTCACCGAGTGGCCAATATTAGAGCCTTTCACATGGCATCCAGCCGCTGCGCGAACTCCGCAAGAAAAGGAGCTCATCAAGTTTCTGGTAAGAACCCAACTGCCACTAGAGACGCCGCTAAACATCAAAGGACGTCATTTCCACATTTCAGAGTCTTCGTGTGCTTCGAATGACACAATCAGCACTCGATGTGATGGACGGTGCTGCAACGGGAAACGAATTTCTCGAGCGCCAATGGAGGTACCAGCAGTTCGCAGAGCAAATCCTGAAATATTTGGTTCACTGCCATTCGTCGATCGAGCTGTTGGCTTTCAGTCCCACGCGTGTGATTCGAGACTACTCTGGGACCACTCCGGACGGCAACGATCACAAATACCCGCACTACTACTATCTCCGAGGTGAATCAGAAACTGTGCTACCTCAAGGCCACAGTAAGAAGCAAATTGTCGCCGTGCCAATCAAACCTTCAGAGATCAGTAAGTACATGGAGGAGCCGAAGGCTCTTGTGGATCCAGAGACCGTGTAGCGTATGGTGTCGCAGTAAACGTCATGAATAGGTTCAAATGGTCGAGCGAGAAGTGGTGGAATGCCAAGTAATCAAAGCTCTGGGTTATTCTTCAGAATCCCGTCAAGTACAAGTCTCTCGTTACAATGATATGCTACGACCTAATCAATGGTGTTTTCTACAATTGCGACTTTCTAAATGAAACCAAGAGAAAGAGAAATTTGAAGTGGTTTACCAAAGGCATAGGTCCAAAGCGTCTCAGAAGGAAACGACTTACATGTTACTACTAGCCACTCAGAACCAATGTCGAGAGCTGTGGGAGTGGTTTCCTGTCATGCGTACTGTATTTCCATTCAAGGTCTCAAGAAGTTATGTTTCTTGACCTGAAGATGTTCTGTGGGCCAGAGCTTTGAAGGTTGTCGGTAGAAGAACGACACCAGTGACGAGCTTCGGACGATGACGTCATTATCCTTGTCTGTTCTCCTCTTTCGCGTCTTCCACCCTGTTCAAGAGATGCTTGACAGGCTATCCAAAGCGAGACCAAATCATGAATCTCCATGTTAGAGCTCCGCAGAGGCGTGCGATGTCGTTGGCTGGGCGAGTCGGTCGAGGATAGTCAGAGTCGTCCCGCTGGATCTACGCCCGTGCCTCGGCGCGTCACTATGTACGCCGTCAAGCGGCGGCAACAAAAGCGGGGTGATGTTGGTAGCTGGATATCCGTTGGGATGAACATCATGGGTCTCTGTCTTCATTTTCCCCTTCAATTCAAGACCTTGGTCAACGACTTATCATCAAGATCATCATGGCAGACCAAAAGAACACCGCTGGCCAACGCTTGACGCAGATCAAGGACTTCTTGACGATGAACAAAACTGCAACTACCATTCCGTGGGATCCTGACTGCACCAAGTTCCCTACTAGGGCCGAGTTGCCTCAGATCCCTGGTGCACCGGCTGAAGCAGCTTGGGTTTGGGGTGACAACGACTATGTATGCTTTCCGAATACTTCATAGATGGCAATTATTGACAGCCGAACAGGTCGGTCGGTTGAATCTCCTTACTCCTACACGAGTAGCAGCTGCCGGGAGGGAAATCAGAAGTGGTGAAATCGTGCCTGTGAAGTATATGAACATGAGAAGCGAAGCATCAAAGGCTCGCTCTAACGATTCTTCAGTCTACCATTGAATGTACCCAACCAGCCTGCATTTGGCCGCGAGACTTTCAAACACGAGATCAAGACCTTAGCCGAAGGCTATGCATATGACGACATTTATCACTTGAACACCCAATCCGGCACCCAATGGGACGGTTTCCGCCACTTCGCACACATGGCCTCGGGCTCTTTCTACAACGGCGTAAGCACACCCATGACTTAACATGTGCACTCGCTCACCCCATACCAGACCAAAGGCACCGACATCACTGGACCCTCAGCAAACCACAAATGCTCCATCCACCACTGGGCAGAGCACGGCATCGCAGGCCGAGGCATCCTTCTCGACTACCGCAGCTACGCCCACAAAAAAGGCATCAACTACGACCCCTTCGACTACTACCCCATCTCCTGGGAAGAGCTCTTCCAATGCGGCAAAGACCAAGGCATCGACATCCGCCCCGCTGCTCAAGGCGGCGACATCAAGATCGGCGACATGCTGTTCATCCGCAGTGGCTGGAAAGAAGCGTATGACAGCAAAAGCGATGCGGATCGCACAAGTGCTGGATTGAGGCATGGAGAGGGCATGGACGGACAGAGGTGGGCGGGAGTGAGTCAGGAGCAGAAGGTGTTGGATTGGTTGCATGATTGCTATTTCTCGAGTGTGGCGGGGGACGCGCCGGCTTTTGAGGCGTGGCCTACACATGAAGGTATGTTTAGCCGATGTTTTGATTGTGGAATTGGGAAAGCAGAGACTGACAAGGGTAGCGTACCATCTTCATGAGTATATCCTCGCGCTTTGGGGTATGCCCTTGGGCGAAATGTTGGATCTGGAGAAGCTGGCACAGACGTGCAAGGAGAAGAATCGATGGACTTTCTTCTTTACTTCGGCTCCGGCGAATTGTCCAGGTAAGTCTTGATGGATTTGTTTTGCACGTGGTAACTGACGAATATAGCTGGTGTGAGCTCTCATGTCAATGGAACGGCGATCTTCTAGGCTTGTCCCGTGACTTTGCGAGATCGAACTTCACTTGTCCCCAAAATTGGCTGATGAGAATACGAGGAAAAAACACATATCACGAAAGCGAAAAGGTGTTAAGTATGGTATACAATTTACACTTTCGTACTCAAGACATGGCTCTCTTGGTATGTCTCAGGAGCTTGTGCAATCTATGTCATGACCATGTTGGAGGCCCTAGTTCCAATCATCGCCATCCTCGTATTCGTCCAATCCATTCTCCTCAAGAACATCATCCAGTAGTCCAGCAACCTCTTCGTTGTCCAAGTCCGCGAAAGGAATATGCGTGCTGCCCTTCAGCCCGGCGTCATCACCTAGCTTTAGTACCTGCGCATTGCCTCCATACTGATTGATCAGCTTTGCTGCCAATCGAGACTCCATTACCGACGTATAATTATCCGCCCGATGATCGCCCCACACGAATTGAATCGCAGTGAGTTTAGCCAGCTTCTTGAACTTCTCCAGCGGTACCACATAAGGGCCAAAGCCCCCACTTCCAGCCGTGATGTTGATGTTATCAGGAAAGACATATCCAATACTCTCGTACGTGACGATGCCCTTGATATTCGTCCCATTCGCCTTCGTCGCCGTGACCATCGCCCTCAACCCTCCCGCCGAATTCGTAAGATAAACAATATCCTTCCCCACCCTCCCCGAATCCGCCGCAATGGCCGCGGCATCACTCTGCAAATCCACATTCGCCTTCGTATCATACTCCACATACCGCGCGCTCGTCGCCTGCTGCCATGCCGCCTGATCCGTCGTCGGAAACTGCACATCATCCCACCACAGCGGCCACCTCGGTCCAAAGTTCCACGCCGCGAAGTTGGCCTGGTCCTGGTAATTCGGCGTGTAACTCGTGCGCTCGCAGGCCCAGTTTGCGCGCCCGACGCGCGGCCCGTCCCAGAGGTAGACGGGGTAGTTGCGACGCAGGAACATGTCTTTGTAGCCTTCGCCGCCGTCCCAGCGGTTTTGCCAGACTTGGGTCGAGGACGAGTGCCACATTACGATGCTGGTGCGGCGAGGGCGCCAGGGAATGAAGTATTCCATGTAGCCGTGGTCGCAGGAGAGAGTGGCATTTTGATTGAAGGGAGAAGTTATCGTCTTGCCGCCGATCTGGAAGCCACCGCTGTGAGATAAGGTGATGGGTTTGTTGGGGCGTGAGGGCTGGCTGGTTGCTGCTGGAGCTAGGGACAGCAGCAAGGCTGGGAGAGTGAGATGCATTGTGATCGAAAGACAGGGTCGGCAGTATACGATGGCAGTGAAGACACGCGTTCGGCCTTGCAATTTATATGTTTGTTCATCTGTATGAGCAAGCTAGTCAATTGCCGACTGCGTGCAAGGGGCCGGTAAGCACAACTTTCCGTTTAGATATGCCCCACTAATGCCTGTGTCGAGCGTGTGTAAACCAAATGTAGATCTGTGACTTTTTCGGCTTTATTCCCGGTAGAGTACATGCTCCAGCATGTGTCGGGTAGGTCAGAGACCAATTTCGATGTAGCGCGCGATGCATCAACGGAGACGGTTCGTTCTTCAATACGATGTAGTGACAGTCCTATCTTGACAGAGCGTTATCTGTGGTAAGAATTGGTCTCTCTTGATGCATTTGTCCGCAATGGCATGATCGGGCGTTGTGGCTGGACGAATTGACTTGATTTCGGCATATTGCCATTGCAGGGATCTGCATTCGGTCATGCAAGTACTGCGCTCAGCCAATACCGATCCAGCTTCGCGGATTGCAGTCTTCGGCTTCATGGCAATATTTATGAAGGTTTTGCAGTAGTATTTGCATCTGATCTCTTCAGATTGAGGTCATGCTCAATTGCAGGTCTTGCTATTCATTTTGATGAGTGGAAACAAAGGCCATCCAGTCGAATCTGCCAAATGCTGGCTGCGGGTAAAGAATGCTGAATTTATACCATAGGTCGAAGCTCATGGTACAGTCCGGACCGCCGCAGTCATTCGGACCTCAGTGATCTCATGCTCGAAGTTCAGCTCCCAAAATGCTGGCAACATACGATTGTAATATTCTCCGGGCACCGGTCGAGACTTGTGATGATCCCAGTAACTGCCTGGCCGCAACACGAGATATACACTGATGCTAAAACTGCCCCAACCTCGACCATGGAATTCAAATGGTTGCTGTTCTCCACGCAAGATATAGTGCGACTTGCGGAAGCTTTGATGCTATGCGATGAATTGTTAGCACATCGTCCTTGCTCGTGGTGGCATACTACGTACCAGATAGATGTGACACTGCTCAATAAGTGCAGGTTCCGACGCTTGCACGTAGAATGTCCATGAGTGAACACCAGTCTCTCGCATAGCATAGGTATTGCCGACAATGACCTCCATCATGAATGGAGCTGGAAGATGCTGCGACTCGACTGAATTGTGTACAGGGTGCATGTAACAGCACGGGTTACAATATGGGGAAGCTCCCACTGCAGTGGCTAGGCCGCTGATCATAGCTACTTCTTCCTCGACCATTTTTGCTGTTGGTCTCCTTTCTGGTGCCTGTGCCATCATCAGCCTAATAAGCCCCATCAGATGTTCGTCTGCGCATGTGCGGGATACGATGCGTCCGCGACTGAACCACATCTCGATGTTTTCCAGGTTGGCGTGGAACGATTTATCATTCTCGCTCCGTAGTTGTAGCGTCTCTGCTAAGCTGTACCCGACACAAAGCGTGATGATTTCGAGGAATATGCAACCCATGGAAAAGATATCCGCTGCTCTGCCACTCGGCTCATACACAGCAACCTCCGGTGCAAAGTATTTTGGTGTGCCTCGCTCGCCATCTTCGGTCGCACTTGTAGTGAGTACAGAGAAGTCGGTTGCAGTCCCGAAGTCCGTGACCCACAATCCATCGGGCGACAGGAGAATATTCGATGGCTTCAAATCTTTATGCTTGATCTCCTGCTCGTGCAAATAGGAGACTGCGCCGGCGATGCATCCTATCGTCTTCTCAAGATAGGCATTGGCATCGTTGCGAGCAGACTCTAGAGAAGCCGTAGAGAACCCAAGAGCTTGTAGTCGAGACTGACGGTCATTGATAAGTTCTGGTGTGTCTTCAGTGACATTGTCATCAATCTGCATCTGATCCTCGGATTGAGATGGTTTCTGAAGCCAGTCGACGTCATCTATGAGATTCGCGAGGTCGCAGATCGCCACTGGCCATAACAGCAGTCCAAGAAACGGTCCGTGAGTATATGTCCCGACCAATCTGACAATGTGCTTATGCTCCAATCGTTTGATGATCTCGATCTCTCGTCGCTCTCGATGCCCAACTCTTCTAGTGCAATATTTCCGCTTCCATGCCAACGCTACACCGTTGCAGGTCGTTTCGTACACTCCGCCATGCATCCCATAGCCTAGGAACCGCCCTTGTACGAGTGGAAGTGGCTCACTCTTACTGTACTCGACATGCGATGTGCCCCGACCAGACCAATCCAGAGGCACGCCATCAATGAGTTCACATGGCGCGGGTGTCTCGACGGCAGTAGTATCACTGGTTACTGAACCCCATGATCCGGAGTGATTCAAGGACATGTCGTTACCAATAGCGTCCAAACGGCCCCACTATGCGACTGAAGATCAACCAATGACGCTGTGAGGGAAGGAAGTATAAGGTGGCAAGGTTTATCGTCCTTCGCCTCGTTTAACACATGGATGGTGAAGACGTAGCTCCTCAAAGTCATACGCGGTGTGCAAAAGCTATGCTGTTCAGCTCGCTACTTCGCCGGGTGGCTGAAATTCGGGGTGCGGGGCTCCGTGTTGCGATGGCTGCATCTCCATCCCGGGATTGGTCCTGTTGGCTACAACTCACTTGATTCGTATCCATGTCGGCCACACTCAGCTACCAGCCGATGATGGTTTTGTGCTTTCAGAAATGAGTCAATGCTTGATTTCCAGCATCTGTTTTCGACGATGAGACTACTCCTTCGCTATGCTCCTCTCCAACCTATTGTTCCACTGTTTGTCTTGCAGAATGTACCTCACCCTTGCTTCTAGCCACTCTGTGTTTCCCCAAAATCCCCAACTAGCCTGGAATCGCAGCCAGTCTACGAGCGCCGTCTCCCAATGGAACACAAATGTATCCCAATCGTATTCCTTCTTTCCCTTCTCTTTCAGAGCAATCCAATAGCGCTCGAGTAGACTTCGTTCGCCACTTTGCATTTCAAGCTCGTTTGGAATGTTCCCTTCGACCACAAGCTGACCAAGGAGGATATTGATTGGTACAGAGCAGGTGAAAAGTTTGGCCAGATCGCAAACACCAAGACCGATACCCGTGTACTGAAAATCGTAGAAGGCAACTTTGTCTCCAGTTTGACTGGTGAAGAGATTGTCAGACTTGACGTCGCCGTGGATTAGAGTCTGATAATGCTGTATTGGAGATGAATCGGAAATAACAGGTGCAAGAAACGCAGCCACTTTCTCCGCAATCGACTGGTTTTCTCCTCTGATCCGACCTGTCAATGCTGAGCTCCACTCAGAATCAATGTCGGCTTCGAGATTGGCAAATTCACTTCTTCTTGTTGCTAGATAAGTGTATCCACCATTCAGCCAGACGGCCTTCTCTGAGGCATCTTGCCCGTCAATTCGCACTTCTTCAAGCGGCGGCCGGACGAGTAAAGATTGGTCAAGTTTGTTGATGCGTCGCCACCAGAAGCCGTGAAATCCGGACAACCAGTCAATGGCAGCCTTTGTCTGCTTAGACGAAAGCACTTGACGTTTCTCGCCAGCAACGGGAAAATCTTTCTTCAAATCGCTCAGCATCATGGCTGTTGTCGATGTGCCGTCGTCGTGATGTCGATTGATGTTTCCTACACATTTGGGAACTGGTATTGAAGAGGGAAGCTGAGGGGCGAGGTGGCTGTAAAAGTATTGCTCTACCTGGTAGCTCAATATTTTTCTGGTGTGACCTTCCTCGTTGGCCTTGGTCGGTGGCGGCGTAATCAATTTGAGAATGTACGAGTGCTTCGATTGCGATGTAGCACCACCAGCTTCAGTCGCCGTAACGTGACATATTTGGCCATAGCCCGCCCAGAGAGACTGTATAGTGCGCAAGTGTTGCAATTCCAAGCCGTTGCTGGCCAGTAACGCAGATGCCACATTTTCGGCCGATGGTGGTGGAGACATGGTTTCGGATGGGACACGCGCTCTGTAGTACCAGGAGCTGAGCAGGAACAGAACAGGTACAATGACGGCAATTGCCTTGTTAAAGCGCCACTGTTGTCGAAACATTCAGTAAACTTTGGGGCTGATGGCGATCGTAGTATCTCTCCGTGGTCTAATGGAATGTCTGGGGATATGGCGCAGTGAGCGATGTTTCTGGTACCCTCAGCTTGACAAGGTTTGTCGCGACGCCATACCTTCAGAGAAGACGACCCCGCAGCTGAACCACGGTACAGAAAGTTTACTTAGGCTAGACAAAGAAAGACGGAAAGCTCAACAACGGGAAGGTAGTCAAATGCAACTCTTAACCCACATCCCATGATGAATCGCAGACGTGTGGCTGGTGGCATCAATGCGGCGTCGAGCGTCGAGCTACCCGTCTCGTCTCTCGCGTCCACGAAAGCACAAGCCACGTAGCGGTGACATCAGCTGTGTTCTGCACTCCACTCCTAATACCACCACTTCCACCATCTCTACCCCGTCGTGCAGAGAACATCGACTTCGATAAATGTGTGTCGCGGGTTCTCCATCCCGCACATCACTGGACCCAATGTTGTCGCGTCCGGGTCGTGTTCCCGGGTTTACAAGGAATTTCGACGACTAATCACTCGAAAATGATATGCGCTTTGCCAGCCAAATCAAGGTGTCAAGCATCCGAACAGCCGTTGAGTGGCCTCAGCAACACCTTGGCAAGTCTAAATATTACAAAATGGGTGTGCAATCTGGTCCAGCGACACAATTAGTCAACGGTAAGCAGCGAAGGTATTTTTGGCACTGGGCCTCCCTTCGCCCATATCGGGATTAGGGCGCTAGTAATCCTTCAGAGCTCGGCATCATGAACTCCACAATTCGTGTGTTCTTCTCTCTGAATCAATCATCCACCAAGTTTGCGACATGGACAACAACCCCGCGGATATCATGCTCGTGGAGCGTCGACAAGAAGCTCAAGCGCGCAATGCACATGGAGACATCCGAGAGCACCGAGGCGTATATCGAACTCGATTAATCCTTCGATTCCTCTCCCTGGCGACTTGCGTTACGATCGTAGCATTGCTCACGTTGGCAATTCGCCAGTACATCCAAACAAAGTACGCCAGGAATCCGTTCCATGATGGAAGCGGAACATTTCCAGTATGGCCCGAGGGGCTGAAGCTATATCCGTCCTACGCGTTGTTAGGAGCTGCCATTGTCGCGGGACTATTGAGCTTGTTTCTCGTAGTAGCGAGTTCCCACAAGAATGTTCGTCTAGTCTTCGAGAAACGATGTGATTACGCTGATTGTTTGTTAGGTGCGAAGGATGACAAAAACAGGGAACATTACTACGATAATCATATCAGTGGTGTGCCTGGTTCTGTGGATCGCTGTGACAGCGTATTATGGATCGTGGGACACGCAAAAGACAAATTGGGATCTCTTGTATTCCTTCCCTGGTATGATAATCGTTGGTATGCGAAAGCTGACATCTTGCAGATCGTGGAGCTGTACGCATCAAGACCCCAGATACGATTATCAGAATATCGACTTCAGCGAAATGTGCACAGAAATGGTAAGAAGCCACACTTATGTTATAGCGAACACTAATCGAACTCTTCAGCGATTTGCCTTCTGGGCCGGTGTCGCACTTGCTGGGATGGAGGCTCTGAATCTTCTCGTCTTCGTAGTATGGTGGTTTAGAACGAGACGCTCGCATGGCTACAAGAATTTGCAGGGCGGAAAAGACAGTAACAGTTTTGCCGGGGCTGTCAGTGGTATGCTCAGCTAGGTCTACGGCCAATAGCATTTGCAACATGTCAGGAGGATGCAAGTGCTCTGAAGTCGAATCCATTATCATCAACATAGCAGACGAAAGACTACCTATACAAAATACACAAGGGGAACATTGATACAAAGCCTCCAAGCACGCTGAGAAATTGCATTTGGTCACCTTCCCGATGAAACCTTCCACAGAAACCAAATTTCGCCTCGCCACATCATACCCAGCGATGACAAGGGCCAACGCTACTCTGACTCGTAGGACTAGACACTGGGAAACGCTCCAGGTAGAATCGGCCATCTTCCAGCATGCGGCTCCATCCTTCTTCCCTGTTCGGATACAAGAGGTGGTGTAGAGGAAATGCGCAGGTTGCCGTATGTATCTTGCGTCAATGAAGGATGCAGAAGTCTCGTTACCTCTGCTGCTTTGTCTGGTGAAGCAGACGTGTTTGATTCATTCTGACCCGGAAATACTTTCTCCATGTCATCAGCTGCGCCGTCCGTCTGTAGTGGCCCCAATGCCTCTTCAGTCAGTGTCGTTTGGAGCGTTGTGGCTCGAAGTGCTTTGGCTTTCCGCTCTTCCCAGTCGACAGTTTTGATGTCGTTCTCTTTGAAGTTCTTCATCACTTCTTGTGCGTCGTTGCTTGACTTCTGTCGATCCAAGTGGAGTCTTTGTTGCCGTCGAAGTTCATGGGGTGGTATGTTCTGCTTGTAGCACGATTCAGGTGTTGCGTGTGTATGATACTCGCAACTGGACGCAAACGATGTGGGTTCAGTTTCTGACAGCCTTATCAAAGCACGCTGCAGTGTAAGCCGCAGAAAGGCGGGAGGTAGAGTATTGATATCCACGTCGCTAAGGCCGCCTATTCTGGCGTCGATGTACCTGTCTGCCACGAATGTTCTCAAGGCTCGCGGTATTTCATCTCCTTTCGTGAAGAGATGTTTAATGATGTCGATATCTGGAGTATTGCTTCCGCTCAGCTGCTTTTCCAGGAGATCCATGACTTGGTCCGCAAAATTTGGGGCATCGATCTTGCAGCCTAGAATTTGCGCATTGAGTAAAGGCCAACAGATTGACCACATCTGACTGTGATTCTTCTGAGTATCCGAGCCATAAGAGAGCTGGCAGCGCGATGATATGGTGCCAGAGTAGAGCCAGATTTGGTAGATTTCGAAGGCGTAGGGATCCAAGTCAGGAAGTGTGGTGATCGAGATATCTTCGGTGCTCATTTTGGCACGATCAGCGCTTGGAATGGCCGCTGTTGGAATGATGATGTGTCGTTGAGTGAAGTACGAAGACGAGGGATCCTGTCGACCAAGGATAAGTTCAGACATTGGTAGCTGTGGCTCGTCATCTGCTGTATCCGTTTTGTCATTCTCCAGCTTTTCTTCTGTGTCGCACTGTTCTCTTGTTGCTTCTTGAGAATTGACCGAGGTATCTGCGGCATCCAACTCGTAGACGAGTGTTGCTCGATTGGGATTTTGGCCTTTCAGCACAGCATCTCCTCGATTACTGCCATCTTTAGCAGCATTCTCTTCAACCCACGCGCCGACATTGGTGATGTCAACGATTCGGTCTCCATCGCCGGGTCGAGTGTCCTGCTGAACTGGTGAATGAATTTTAGAATGCTCTGCTTTTTTGATAGTGTTGGACTTCGTTGCATTTGACCGCTTAGATTTGAAAATATGAAACGGCATCCTGGTACATGAAGTCTTGACAAGAATATTGAGGCTAGGGGCTATAAATGCAGCATCGTAATAGACATTGAGCCTTTTTGTGAAGTGGCGATTTGTTGGCGAAATTGTTGGCTAGGTGTGACGCGTGCAAGTTCGTTTGCTCGCAGAGGTCTAGCTACACAGATGTGTACTTCACAATTGCGCGTGACACATCACTAAAGTAGTAAAAATTTCGGGCGCATGATCTTGAAAATAAGCTATGACCCAACTTCGAGAAGTCAAACACTTGAGACCATGGTCCTGCAGCCCTCAGCAGATTTCCAGACAATGGGCCCTTTGCCTCACATGATCTCGTTTGTCCTTCCTGGGCGACGAACACTTTCCGAGCATTTGCCTGCTGAGATTATCGATGTGCCGAAGTCCCTAGTGCAGCGCTCCAGATATCTATGTAAGGTGATCATAGAGCAAGGCTTGACATATCCAAATACCTGGAAGTTTCCGCTCTCCAGTGTCGATCCCATAGGATTTAGGATGTATATCGAGTGGCTCGAGAGTGGTCATGTTGAGTTTAGTAATACGAATTCGACCGCTCCGGTGGCAGAGCTGCTTCTACGGGATGCGTTTGACTTAGTATTCGCGCACATAGCTGGGACCCAACTCAAAGAGCCTGATTTCCAGGACTATGTCATCGACACTATGACAAATCTACTAAATGTTTCGCAGACACCTGACCTCAAGGTCTTGGAGGTAGTATTTCTGGAAAATGGCGCGTCAAACCTGCTAAAGCAGTTCATTGTCGACAAAATGTTTGCTGTCGAGCGGAAAATGCTGAGTATGATGAGAGGTCGTGTCGAAGATTCAGAGGGTCAAAAGGGTGAGACAGGTTGCAAGTATCACGCACATGAAGCAGGCGAGTGTTATCGAGCTCAGTTGCCAGGGAATATTGACAACAGGGCCACCTTTAGCCACGCACCACACCGAGGGGCGCAATCGAATACGCATCCAACTCACAGCCATCGACCAAGTCTGACGTCTTGCTCGAATCCTTCGAGCAACTCTCTTGCCTCGACAATTTCCGAACCTGTAACGTACGATATGTCAGTCAATCTATACTTCGGCTCAGCACAGTGGTCTCGCGAAGTACACGGTCTCCAGCGAAGAGATGCTGCTCCTGACCTGCATATGAACAAGCCTTTACCAAACATACCGCCTCTGACGCCAGGTCCATCCCCAACCCCTCCACTATCGCCGCGGTCTTTCCCAACATCTACGTTGCCTAATCACAATCGCCGTCGATCAACTGCCGATAGTACACAGCAGCTCGTTTTCGAGTGTCTCAGCCGTTTGCCAGCAATCGGTGACAGAGAGAGCAATCGAGCAGAGTCTGACCCAGATCTGCATCGTTCTCAGATCCCGAGTCTTGTACTCGAGTGCCTGGAACGTTTCAAAAGCTCTTACAATGATGCAGAATCATCGAGTAACTCGCCATCGACGAGGGTCTCCTCACCCCATCTTACTTTTGAATGTGGGCCATTGTCCATCATTCGAGACCAAAGTCCAGCACCGTCATCAGGCGACTCATCTCCATACCCTACCTTCGAAAACGACGCTTCGCCAGTATTACTAGAGCAAGGTGCCCCTTCAACACCACCATACCCAACGTCCATTCGCTGCGCTTTGCCGACACTTCGCGAGCAGAGTCCAAGCCCGACGCTAGCATCCTTCACACACGATCGCAGCCCTTCGCTCCAAATATTCCAAGGGAATGTCCCACCGCCCTCCCAAACAGCAGTCCTCGTCCCAGGCCCACAGCGCAGAGTCCATTGGGAGAAAAGCTACGATACGCTTCCCAAGCCATGGCTCGAAGCCGAAGCGCAAATCGACGAAGCACCGGTGTCGCCCATAGAGCGAGCACATTCGTCACTTGTCAAGCGCAAGAGTGCCCCACCGCGTGGCACGGACTGGCTAGAACAGTATGACCGGATCAACGATGTGATGGGGAACGGCCCGCCTGTGCTGGCTAAACGGTCGAGGAGGTCGAGGTTCAAGGAGCTGTTGAGGAGTGAGAGTATGTTGGGTAGTGTTAAGTTGAAAATCTGATGGAAGTCAGATTGATCATTGAAGGTTTCGTAGTTGGTGAACGATGTGATTGTTAATATACGTTCTTGACAAGAGGTTGATTCTCAGGTGACCAGTGTTGAATTACAAATATTCCATCATACTCGCGGAAGAAGCCTGTGATTACTGCTTCTCCATCTTGATAGCCTCATCCTTGCTCTCGTGCTCGACGGTGGCATCAATCTTCTCTGTCATGAGCTCCTTCACACCCTTCATACAAGCGCAGCTAATGGCTGCGAGGGCCACAAATGGAACAACGCTCCACCATCCAAGCCTGTATGCCTTCGTATATGACCAGTAGCTGGCAGTCCATGCTGCCCTCATGATTTCCGCGTTGGCACCGGGAACACCCTGACCTTTTGCTGTGGTGGCAGTCTTGCCTTTCATCGAAGCCAACAGCGCAGCGACTGATGATTGGGGTAGGCCAGCGGCGACGGCAGCTGATCCAACATCGGAGGCGTAGTGCGAGGCGATGCGGGAGTTGATGACAGCGTAGATGACGGCTGTTCCGAAAGCACCACCAATCGCGCGAGCAGAGAAAGCAAGACCGGTGGCTGTCGAAAGAAACGCGTGCGGTGCGGTAAACTGCACACAAGCAACGAGAAGTGTGAGTGGGCCGGCACAACCGATACCTGTCATGACAGTGAAGACAATCTGTGGAATGTCCCACTCAGGTCGAATGCAAGCATAGCAGATAGCTGCAATCAACATGATACCAAATGTCACTACGAGAGGCGTTTCTGCAAATGATGTCAGTGTCATGCGTCTAGTCTTAGTTGACGCCAGAAAGTCTCACTTAGATCCTTGTATCTTGTGGCGTACCACGACACAATAATGGCTGTTACCGTTGAAGGCATCTTGTACGATAGCTGGCGAATCGCAATATCCCAAGAATTGTCCTCCAAGCCCAGATTGAGAATGATCTGAGGTGTTATGGCATTGACTGCACTGTAGTAGATCCAACCTGCATTTCTTTAGCACGCATGGCATATGTAGCTCGATTGGATACTTACCTTCCACCGTGAAGGCGAAAGTAGATAGCCAGAAGTTCGGCCCGCCAGCGAAGAACACATGCGCGACGATGCCATCAGATCGACCTTTCCACTCATAAAGACCGAAGGCAATGAGAAAAATGACACCAACAACAAGATTGGCGTAGACGTGTGGGTTTTTCCATTTATAAGCCCCACCAGCCCAATTCAGCGAGAGAAGTAGAAGCGTCGCAGCAACAATGATAAGGAAGCATCCGATGGGATCGCACGCCCAAACCCATTGCTTGAACGCCAATCTCTTGGTCTCGCGTTTCTTTGGCCAATATAACGTGGCTAGGCCCAGTGCAGTGAGACCGTGCAGGGCTACTTGAATCCAGAAGATGTATCGCCACCCAGTCAGGCTTATGTTTGCTACTGCACCTGCTGCGAGACCTCCAATACTAGTGAGAGTTAGATATAAGAGGAAAATGGACTTCAAGTTACCACTCACAGACCACCCATGGTTCCGGCAGCTCCAGCAAATCCATTGGCGAGAGCTCGATACTTCATGGGAAGGACTTCGGATGGAATCGACTGGACAATCGAGATGGTAGCTAAAGTTGTTCCGATGAGGATGCCACCGCCAATAAGCATGCTCATCGAAGTGGCTTTGGCGCAGATGATAGCACCAACGCAGGCAAATAGGGGTGGGATAGTAGCGAAGAGCTTCCTGTCAAGCACATCCGAAAGGCGCCCCACCATAGGCGAGAGGACTGACTGCATGAGCAGCGGGCCCTGAATAACCCAACTGGCGTTCGCAGGCTCGCCAAGCTCTCGAATGATGAAGCTTAGGACGGAACCCGCTGCTACGACGACAAAGACCTGAGACATGACACTGTATTGACATCAGTCGTGGTCTTGACAAGTGCGGCGATGAAGCATACGCAAAGCAGCACACAAATACGACGACCCATGATCTCCATGATAGGTCGATATGATGGGCATCCTCGATGGCTTCCTGCTCGATAGGCACGATATGCTCGTTGAGAGGAGATTTGTGCCGGTCTTCGTCGTGACTACTCTCCACGTGGGAGACGCTGTCCTTGGTTGCCATGTCGTTCTCGCTCGAATCTGCTCAACGAGGAAAGAGATGCACCGAGCAGTGGAGTGGAGAGGGCAGCCAGCACGGAGACGAAGATTTATGTACCTCCCGAGTACACGGCAGACCACAGTGGCGCACACTTGGCATGGGAATAGTCATGCACTGCAGACGGCAGTTATGCTCCAACCAGTAGTGAGCCGCTCTGCTGGACGAAGTGCGGGAAAACAAGTCCGTACAATGGGGTGCGGGGCCCCATGTCTGCCATGTCAAGGCGTTAGGATGCATGCATGCTGATCCCTCGCTTGTGCCTTTTGTGGAGAATGGGCGCCATCCACTGCCATGGGCCCTTGGACTCTTCATCTACGACTGTCAGAAAATGACCGATAACTGCTGTTGAGGAGTGCTCCATATCGGTCCTTGACGTCGGGCGTGATGGTGCGCGAAGAGAAGGGACGGTGAGAGCCTCTGGAAGGCGTGGTCGGGCGAACGAAGGACCGATCCTGCCGAGGACCCTGACTTTTGTTGATGGCTTTGGGAGCTTCCAAGCTTCCTCTCTCCCACATCCACATCCACTCCACCGCACGCAGCCCGCCGCCTCGCTCGTCTGTTCGCAGTCTAGACACCGCCACTAATCCCGTGAACACCAGACATCAGATGATGCTATGAGCACCCCAGCGCCTCTTGCCGGACGTCTCGTCCCTCTGCGGACCAAGGACGAGGTGCGCGCCAGCCTCGAGACACACAGCGTCTACGTTGTCGAAGTGCCAGCCAAGTTTGCCAATGTCGTCAAGGAGTGAGCTGCTCACTCCAGGCACAGCTCTCTGATCCCGTGCTAACCGTCCAGTGTCGTGCAAGGAGCTGTCCCCGACTTCAAGACTGCCGAGATCTCCCACTTGCGCCGCGTCGTGCAGTTCAAGTACCTGCCGCCGCATCTGCAGAAGCACTTCTATCCGCCAGCAAGGCTCCCGAGAGGTGATGACGATAATCCTGCC
Source organism: Phaeosphaeria sp. A1 3.1a (assembly GCA_003501895.1). Lineage (NCBI taxonomy): Eukaryota > Fungi > Ascomycota > Dothideomycetes > Pleosporales > Phaeosphaeriaceae > Phaeosphaeria > Phaeosphaeria sp. A1 3.1a. The sequence continues at coordinate 147,963 of QVXC01000007.1, forward strand.
TCGCCAGTATTATTATCAGCATCCCCTTCTCTTGCACCTGTACATGACTCTTTGGCTTCTCCTTCGTCCCCATCCCCTCCCCCACACCCCGATGACAATGTCGAGGACTTTACTGAACATTTCGATCTAGTCCGCTACTTCCTCTTGTGTCCCACCAAGCACATCCAGCATGCCGACCTCTTCGTTCTGCTCCGCCAATGCCCGCCGTTCGATGGCAAGAATGCTGTAGCCCCGAGGGTCTTCTACGTCACGGTGCCAGCTCTCGCACCTACATCCGCGGAACAGGCCGCGGAATGGAGCGAGAAGTACTGGCCCATCTCGTACAAGAACACCAACCCATACGGCCCACATCCAAGTCTTGTCCAGCGCAACGCAGCAGAGATCGAAGCCGAGGCCGGCGGCTGGCTTGCACTTGCAAACACTGCGGGAAAGCAGATCTCAGATAAGTGTTTGGGCGAGAACATCGGCGTCGTCGTTGTCGATCGGATGAAAGGCACGCCGCGCGTCATCGCTGTCGCTGGTGATTGCCGCTGGAGGTCACCTTCTGGAGCCACGGAAGAGCACACAGGCACTGGCAACGTCATGGCCCATGCCGTGCAGCGTGCCATTGCCATGGTGGCCAAGAAGCGACTCCGCGCTGCTGGTACCGACCCTGCGCTGCTGGACCGCTCGCTCTTCTGCGACAGTCCTCTGACCGACGTCGAGAAGGAGTACTATGAGAAGGATAACATCGCCTCGAGCGGCTATCTCTGCGTCGACTTGGACATCTACCTCACCAACGAACCTTGCGTCATGTGCTCCATGGCCATCCTGCACTCGCGGTTTCGTCGCTGCATCTTCTCAACGCGCATGACTCACACCGGTGGAATGACCTCAGATGGTGTTGATGCAACGCCTCTGGCCGGCGGCCTCAAGCATGGTCTGTTCTGGCGCCCGAGCGAGCTCAACTGGAAATTCCTGGCATGGGAGTTCAAGGAGGACGGCAAAGACGGAGAAGCGTCCCCGGTGATGAGTAAGGACATGCTTCACGTCTGAGCGTCGCGACGAATATTTGTTGTACTGCATTGGATATATGGCATCCTATCGGCGCATGACTAGATGGCGAAACGAAAATAGCCTCGCTGGCTTCTTGTAGAATAGACCTAACGTGTACATGGTATACGATGAATGATACGTCACTTTCGATGTCTCTCCCCTCAGTATTTGCCTGTTGATGCATCTCCAACATCAATGGTTGATTGAGGCACGTGCTCGCGCGTCTTGCCAACACTAGCGCGTCACCCATACACTTCTGTTCGACATCGACCAGCCAAGAGCAAAGGACAACAATGCTTCCCGACGAACTTTTCGTGCAACTCAATGTCGAGTTCCAATGCCGTGAGAACCAGATCAGGCAGCTCTCGGCCCTTTATACCGTATGATGATTGCGCCGAACGGATGTTCTTTGCTAACAAGAATAGACACACCTTCCCTCTCCCTCCCTGCTCAACATTCATGGCCTCGCCGCGACGGGCAAATCCTCCATCCTCCGATCATATTTCCACCTGCTAGGTACCGCACATACCATCATCAATGTGCGCGAATGCATTACAGCACGACACTTGCTGGAGCGCATGGTAACGTCGTCCATCGATGCGCTTGACCAGTTCCACGACGAAACAATCGACAGGAGGCCTTATGCTCGGACTGAGAACCTCAGTGCGCTATGCGTGAACCTGTCGAAGCTTCTGGAGGGAAGAGGAAAGTTTGTATTGGTGCTTGACGCAGTCGACAAGTTGAGGGAAAGTGGAGGGACTTTGATTGCAGCTTTGGGACGATTGGGGGAGTCGGTATGTGACTATCTCCCGTACCAATGTATCAATCATTTGACTAACAATGTGGCAGATACCCAATCTCTCGCTGATACTCACAACGACTTTGCCTCTCCCGCCATCGACTCTGCACTCTACCTGCACGCCCACACTGAACTTCCCACCCTACACCAGGAGCGACCTCCTTGCCATACTGGGATACAATCCGCCGAAGATCTTCCTCACACCTCCTTCAGAAGAACAATTCCTCGATTATACGCCAGACTTTGCTGCTGAAGACGACGCATGGGTCTGGAGTCGCTTTATCGTAGCTGTGTACGACAGTCTGAGCAAGCATACCGGACGAGACCTGCTCAGCTTCCGCAGCTGCGCAACAAAGCTATGGCGCCCGTTCGTCGAGCCCATCGTATCTGGCCAATTCGGTACCCGCGACTTCTCACGGCTGATGATCAATCGACGCCATCTCTTCCAGGTCGAGGACTCAGTGTTAGATCGTATCATCAAGGATGCTGAACCTAAGAAGACGGCCACAACGAATGGCACATCGGAGCCAACGACACCGAGCAAGCGAAGAGTGACGAAGATGATGATACACACTCTACCGTTCTACACGACTCACCTCTTGATCGCTGCTTACTTGGCTTCGTACAATCCCGCCCGCACGGATGTTACGTATTTCATGAAGCACACTGATAAGCGCAAGGGAAAACGAAGGGCGCCATCAACGTCAGTGTCGAATGCGATGAAAGCGCGGAAGATCTCGCGACATTTGCTCACGCCTTCCCCGTTCCCACTGGATCGTCTTTTTGCGATATTCCGCGCACTTCTAGATGGCGGCGTGCCACAAGTCGCAGATCTGTACACACAAATCGCTACATTGACGAGTTTGCGGCTGCTGGTTCGCGCTGGTGCTGGGAGCAACGACGTACTCGAAGCAGGTGGACGTTGGCGCGTGAACTTCGGTTGGGAATATGCACGTGCATTGGGGCGGTCTGTAAATATTGAAGTAGGAGAGTATTTAGTTGGTGGTGTAGATTAGGTACATAATGCTAGAGTTTGCAATATATCTGGATATCTATGAGCTACAACTACATTGCATCATGCCCTTGTACTTGGGCACATCACCACATAACCTGTCTTCCTCATCTGCATCCCAGTTCCAGGTTTCTTGGAACGGGTTCAAGTTGAGCTTCATGATTTGGGGAAGGATCTCGCGCTCGCCTTTCTTCTCTACGCGCTCGATCAATTCGTCGAGGATCCAGGAGCGAGGGACGAACTGTTCGACATCATTAGCGCTCGTCCAAAACATAATCACAAGGACACAACATACCTTGGGATTGATGGCATGCATAGCCGCCTGCCTCTCCTCATCCTTACCCTCGCCCCAATCTTCCTTAACGCGAGCAGACCACTTTTCAAGCCACTTCCCAATGCGCTCCCTCCCCTCACTCTCCTGTCTTGGTGCATCATTCGCTCTAAAGAAGCGTCCAGCAACGTCTTTGCGCTGGTCCTCCGTCTGGATCTCAGAAAGCTTGACATTCCCCAGTCGTCTGAAGGCATGATGAAAGTCAAGCTCAAACGCCTCTAGACTATCCAGGAGCTCGGACATCAGCTCTTCAAAGTCAGAGTCCTTCTGCGTCTTGAGTCCGAGACGCAGGGTCATGATGCGTCGGTACTCCGCTAGGAAGACGGCTTTGTATTCTTCGCCGGCGCGGTCGATGACGGCCTCGGCTCTCTTGACTAGGTCATCTGCCTCTTCTTCCGTGACGCCCTTTTCTACAAAGACGCTTTCGTCGACCTTGCCGCCTGCGCCCATCAACTCTCCAAGTGCTTCGCCGAGGCGCACGAGATTCCACCAGATGATCGTCGGCTGATTCCGGTAGCTGTATCTGAGCATGTGGTCATCGTGGTTGGGAGTGTAGGTTGGATCGAAGGTATCGAGAAATGCGAACGGCCCAAAGTCGATGCTGAGACCGAGGATCGAGGTGTTGTCTGTGTTTAGGACACCGTTCATGAAGCCGTATGCCTGCCACTTGGCTACTGTGAGAGCGTTCGCGCGCAAAATGGCGCGGTAGAGACGAGTGTAACGGTTCTCGGCCTCGACGCCTTCGCCCTCGATCGCGTCCTTGCCAATTCCTGTGGTCGTACTGTTGTGTACCTCCTTCGCATCACCTGCGGGTAGCTTCGAGGGAAGCTTGTCCCACCCACCATACACGTGCTCGGCAGTGTAGTCTGCGATGTTTCGAAGAGTATTACGGTCTCCTCGCGTCCGCTGCAAATCGAACGTGCCAAAGCGGATCCAAGATTGAGCAAATCGTGCTACAATCGCGCCCGGCTCGATGCGCTCACGCATGATTTTGGAGCCATTGTTCAGTGTAAGAGACAGTGCTCGAGTGGTGGGTATATTGATGGCATTGAGGTATTCGGAGACGACGAATTCGCGGATCGAAGAGCGCAAGACAGCTCGGCCATCCGCAAAACGCGAGTATGGTGTTCGTCCTGCGCCCTTGAGCTGTATCTCGTAGCGTGTCTTAGTCGTCGGATTCGTCGTTTCGAACAGTGATATGGCACGTCCGTCACCAAGTTGGCCAGCCCACTGTCCGAACTGGTAGCCGCCATAACATTGCGCCCACGGGTATATGCCTTCGTCTGGCTTCGACTCGTCCCAGGTCAGGATCTTGCGTCCCGCAACAACGTCTTTGAACTCCTCACTCTTTGCCTCTTCTTCACTGAGCCCAATGTCTCGTAACGCCCGCTGGCTGACTCCTAGCAATTCTGCTTCTCCCTGTGGATCAGGTCGGACGTATGTGAACAATGCTTCCTTGACCATGCGCGGGCCAAGCTTCTGTCGCTCTGCAGCATGCGAGTCTTTGGGTGTGGGAAATGCGGAGTCGGCGGGAAGGTTTTGTGTGAAGACATTGGATTTTGGAATGGAGTGGAGAGTGTGACGTTCGCTGCTGTCGCCATTCGACGTTTGGGAAATATCAAGGTGGCCCATGACTTGGTTCAGTCGCATCGAAGGTGTGTAGAGGGTTCGGAATGGGAGTGTGGTCGCGAACAGTATGGCTGGTAGCGCTTTAGGTCGGCAAATCCCAGGTCGTGGAAGCATGAGCTCTGTGGACGTAATTAACGAAGTCTCGGAAGAAAGACTGCGGAGGACGTGGGTGGTAGAAGGCAGGCAGAGACATATTTGCGGGCATCTGTCAGTGATGTTTGGACGGCAAAGAGTGGCGTCATCAGATGCCACTCATTGCCGGATGAGAGCCCCGACTCGCGCCGGGCCTAAGAATTTCTGGGGAACATTTCCTGACTCGCGCAAACTTAACTACCCATTTGCACCACCGCTTCCTCCACCCTGGCACTACACTAAACACGACGACCATCAGACTAGAGACAGAATCGCTGTAGACGACAAGACTTTAGAAATAACGCTATACGTCTATTGTTCGAAAAGACATCCTCGGCAATTGACCGTTCCAGCAAATTTTCTCATGAACGGACAATCAATCCCTGGTTTCTATTGGGACTCAGAAAAGAAGAAGTATTTCAAGATTCAAAGCGCCAATGCCTCAAGAGATCTCAATCTCAAATACTCTGCGCAAAACATCAGAAAGAAAGAGCGGGATGAACGAGTGCAGAACATTGCAGCCGCGCGCATACAAAGAGCACGGAAAGAGCGCGTCGTTAGGAAACATGTGAACGACGTAACACAAGCATGCATCGATCGCGAGCTCGGGATGCGGAGACGTTCAGTATATGTACATTGCATTTGGTCCGAGGCCTGCATGTTCGGCCTATCAGCAAGGCCGAAGAAGGTAGTTGATAGACCTACTGGTGTACTCATACGTCGCTTTGATCGCGACCCAGTCTCCAAAACAGTATACGCTGTTCACGGAGACAATAGCATCAAGCGCCGAAGAATTCACAAGAACGATGGACCTCCACTACCGGGTCCCGACCTTGGTGAGGATAGTTATCTGGATGATCTACCACTCAACGAGTACTCTTTCGAGCCATGGGACGAACTACAGCGCACGACCTCGATGGTCTCCTCGCTTACTTATCTCCCTGCGACAGGTGCTCTAGCTACGACAACATATGGCTCTGACAGGCCTCCTGTGGTGTACCTCAGCGACCCAGAGCGAGATGGACCGTACGTCGGCCAGCAGTTCACACCAAAGAACTGCGCAGCCATATGGGGTGCTGCGGCGCGACCAACCAGCTTCGATCATTCGCCCGGTTTGAGAAACACAGTTGCAGCATCGCACGTGGAGCATCTAGCCGTCGCAGCATCAAGTTCAATGCTAATATTCACACGCTCGGAAAGCGGAGCATGGGACTCGACCACACCAGTCGCATCCCTCGAAACAGACGTTCTCGCGCTCGACTGGATATCATACACGACGATCGCGCTGGGCTGTCGCGACGGCAAGATTCGTCTCTACGACACCCGCTCCGGCGGCTCCAGCCACATCCTCACGCACCCCCATTCCGTCTCAAAGATCAAACGCGCAGACGACCCCACGCGCCTCGTCGTCTCCGGGCTCCAAGACAGCCTCTTCCTCTACGACATCCGCGCACCGCGTACATCGAGCAAGTCTTCTGACCGCCACTACGACAAAGAGTACTTCGACACGCTGTTTCCAGGCGGACGTAACCACAAGAAACGCCGCAAGATGAATCACGTCGCTCACACGCATTGGTCCCAGCCTGTGCTTGCCTTCCCGCATGCCAATCCTGACGATCTGGAACTCGACGTCGATGTCCATCCTATGCTGGGTCTTGTTGCTGCAGCGCAGAATCCTGAGTCGAGCACGGCTATTAGGGTGAGCAATATGTGGACGGGCAAGACTGTCAAAGAGTTCAGAGGTAAACAACAGAATTCGAAGCTCGGGAATGCAGCTGCCAGGATCCGGAGTCTGAAGTTCATGGATACTGTTGATGAAGAGTGTGGTAGTGTGGAGTTGTGGGCGAGCTTGGGCGGTGGGATCATACGCTTTGGATGGTGATGCGTCGTCGCAGCATATCAGAACATTTTCCATCGTGAAAAGTTCGTGTCAAGCTAGATTTACATTGTTGCAGCGTTAAGCGCATGTCACAACAGTGGTATATGTACATTACATTACAATTAATCACTCAGGCCCGGTTGTGCCCCATTGCTTCGATTCGTCCCAGAACCATCGTCATCATCGACTGTCGTTCATCATATCCATCCATCGTGCGACGTCTTGTCGCTCTCTTCTATTCAGCCTCAAAGGCGGGAATCGCCTGGTGCATGTTAACACTTCGGATCCCCTTCGGCTGCACAAGAGTATTTCCCACGTACCTGACCCAACGCGACCTCTCGCGCATCATTCGTACGTCACTCGGTACGATGGCGAGCTTTCGCGCTCGCACGGCGCGTGAGTGTGGAAACCTCCCTGTCTACCAGTCTAACGGCAAACATGGGAAGTGATGCCTGAACACATTTATGACGGATGACGGATGTCTCCTCTCAGATCCATCATCCAGTTTTAGAGAGCAGACCGGGGGACCCCTTGGGTGGTTGAACAGCCGGATCGCTATTTCGTGTGACTTCTCGCAGCGCAGCGCCGTAGTCGCTTTCAGCAACCATATCATCCGAGTCAGCAGCTTGTGGGTTCCCGAAGAAATGGCGACCATGTTTCTTTTGTGGCGCGTTCTTGTTTAGACTCGGGCGGTCTTTCAGGGGATCTCCCAATGCGCTGGGCACGATGTCTTCTGGGTCGAGACCAGCGTTTGGGTCGTTAACGTACCCGTAGTCTGGCGATACGACGGAGTCCTTGTGTGCTTTGCGTGCCTTCTTTGGCTTGAAGGGGAAATTGCTTGCGTGGATATAGTCACCGTCTGGGCTGCGTACAGCTTGCAGAGCATTGGCTTCTCGTTCCATCTCTTCCCAAGTAGCTACAAGGTTGTTATTGCCGTCGTTGCGGCTTCGGCTATCGCTCATGTCGCCGGAGAAGCTACCCAGTCTGCTGATTCGGAAGGCTCTCAGTCGATCTAATGCCATCTTGAAGTCGTCCAGCACCACAGCGTCAGTAAGACATTTGAATACAAAAGCCAGTTTCCAGAATGGGTTGATGCCTGTTGTTCCCAGGTTCAAAGCGTTTGTAACGCTCAATATATCGAGGACAATAAAGACAATCGATATAACCATGGACAGCAACATTATACCAAATCGTGGAGAGATGCGGACAATTTCTTTCAGGGTCATTTCGTATTGTGTTTTGATGACCCAGAACAGGAAGACGGTCGTGAAGATCCACCATGGGTCGCGGCATAAAGCTTCGTAGGGCCGGGTCTTTAAGAAGAGTTCATTTTTTCCATGGAAATATGCGAAATTGGCATAAATCTCCAGTACCCAATATGGCTGTGCAAGGACGACACTGCCGATGAAGAAGTAGCTCACAGGCTTGGACAAGAAGGGTTTGATCTTCATCCATGCAATGACGTTATGTAGCGACCAGGAAGCATTGAGGAAGATTGCTGCGACAGAGAGCCACCAGGCATGTATCGGAGACTTGAAGAATAGCCAGAAACCTTGCCAGATTCCGAAGATGAGTTCAATCAGAATCAGCTGATGGACGGTTAGTCCTGTTCACCGGTCCCGAAAGTCGTGTTTGCGCTTACCTTGTGCAGCAGTACACCGCGTCGCATATTGGCCAGCGTAATGAACGAAAGTATCACCAGCGAGCCGACCAGTAAGCCTTGGGCCCACGCCTCGAGAATGAGCTCCTGCGGATCTGTGGGCTTCTCCACCACCTTCTCACGCGCCATGAGGATGGACACGCTGGGAAGAGGACTCATGGTGATTTCGCAGAATTTTCGAGGTTTTCCGGAGGTCCGCGTGCCGAGGAAGCGTTATGTGATGTCACGCTGAAAAATGTCGGTAGTCCACTCTCAACATGTTCGCATGTAAGTCGATGGAGGATTACGACGGGGTGAGGACGGGGTTTAATGTGGGAGGCACAAGAAAGAGTACAAGATCAAACGGGCGAGGCGTTCTCGTGGCCTCCGCCATTTCTCCGCATCTCGCCATGATCATAATGGGAAGCGGGCGAGAGCCCGCTCTGCGGCTTTGATGGACGACTCATGAGCAGCGCCATTGGGCGGCACGATGCCTGTTGGAGGCGTAGTGTGGTCGAAACGAGGTGGTGGCGTCCCAAGGTCCACCCTGGGCAATCGGAGGTTGACCAGGATGTTGACGAAGCAAAACGTCGAGGCTCCTGCAAGTAATGGCGCCCGGCCCGAGGAGCGTTCGCAGCGACACGTCGGCGACGCAATTTTCTGATGGGCATTGACATGACAAATGACACGAATGAGGCGTGCACGACGCCACGTAGGAGGCCACGAATGTTCTTTCACGACGTCGAACGCTGAACAAAGGTTTTGTTCCACAAGGAGCGTCTTTGTCGTGTGACCAGGGCGCGCGGAGGTGAGCATGCTGCTGAAAGGCAGCCATTGGCTCGACGTCGGACCTCTCAACGAGCGTGCAGATGGACAACGCGGGTCGGAAGCCATGGGGCGGCCTGGCCAAGTCCCTGGAACTGGGGACTTGGAGGAGGATCACCGGTTGTTTTTGGATCCGCTAGACGCCAGCTCGTGGTTGTACTAAATTCGACTCGCTCCCTTTGTGCTGTACACATGGCAGCACATTCAGGTACCGGTCTTGGCATATTCCATATATGGAGATCCGTGATGAAGCTTGCGTGTCCGGTGAAGATCTTAGAAGAAGCACTCTCAGCTTTGCAGGGTTTGGATTCACTCCCTTGCAGCTGACGGGCTGAGTGAAGGGGTGCATCACACTGACGAGATATCAGGACAAAGTTATACATGGAAGAGGTCAATGTCGATGAGTGAAATCGACTCATGCACATGGCGAAGGCAGCACCCGCTTAGCGTGTTCCTAGCGCGACTGCCCCGCTGAAGTCATCGAGACACGCGCAAACACTTAACGTGGAGAGCATATCGAGCACAACATAGCTCGAGCTTGAGTTTGGACTCTCTCACCAGTCTGTCAATATGTTTAAGAAGAAGCCAAATGTATGAAGCTGTCGGACCCTTAAAAAGCTGTCCTGGAGCTAAATAGACCAGATCAAGCCACTATCGCCCCTCAAGTCGAGCGACCGGCGCCGGACAGCAGACCAGATCATCGCAGACTTCAGCCTCGAGGTTCCCGCGGACACGCAGGAAGACGGCGAAGATAACAAAGCCGCGTCAACAGCAGGCCTGACAGCGCTGAGGAGAGCCCTTCTCCCCGACAACGCGCTGTCGGCTCGCTTCACCACCACCGCAGGCCCAGACTTGAAGCAAGTCTCGGGCACAGTATACGTTGGCAGTCATGAGGGCACCAATGGGCAGCAGCGCATACTCTGGGTCAAGGCCTTTGACAAGATGTACCCCACCGTCTACACGCTGTGGCACAACCCGCGCATCGTCCCGCTGCTGTACACGCCATTGGTCGTCGTAGAGAAGATGCAGGCTGGCGCAGATCTCATGACACCTGGGCTACAACGAGGACCTCCCTTTCCCAAGAAAGCCACCAAGGGTTCCATTGTCGCCATCGCAAGCCTCGAAGCGCCGACAGTGCCCATGGCCGTGGGTACTTGCGAAATTGACGTGAGCTCATTGGGTAAGGTTCAGGGAATGAAAGGCCAAGCCGTCTCGACTTTCCACTGGGCTGGCGACGAGTTATGGTCTTGGAGCTCCACTGGGAAAGCCGGCAGCGAGCCTCCGGACATGCTACAGGGATGGAGTGATGAGCAGGATGAAGAGCTCGCCGAGCACACCGCTGCAGTAGATCTAGATGACCAGGAAGGCGGTGTTTCGCTCAACGCTGACCCTGCCGCAAGATCAGATGCAGAGAAAGCGCAAGGAGTCGACGGCGAGGATGCGCCATCCAACAAAGACTTCGTCGACGTGATTGATGACAAAGAGTTGACCACGAAGGGTATGCGCCACCCACCCTTCCACTGCTCCTATCCTGTCTAACAAAGTACAGAGATCGATGATGCATTCAAGGATGCCTTCTTGTATGGCGTACGGCATCACATGGAGCACAATAAGGACCAGCCCAACTATGGACTCGACTTTCCTTTGTCGCAGTCGCATGTCATGTCCCAGCTCGTCTACCCATTCCTCCCTACCTATACGCCTGCACGAACCGCCTCGTTGCAGATAAAAAAGTCCAGCTGGAAAAACATCAGGAAGTTCATCAAGCACCTTGACAAGCAGCAGATTGCCAAATGCAAAGACCGCGATGGGAACGAAGTCGTGATTCTAGACATTGACTTCAAGGATAGGCAGGTGGAAGCGTTCGTTCCATACCGTTTACCCAAGAAGGATTCACCTTCGGGACCAAGTGCAAATGGCAAATCGTCGGCGCCTTTGGCTACTGGAGCATCCATGGGTCAGAAGCTCAAGGTGATATCCCTACTGCGACCGAAGGAGAAGTCCGCCCCCATACTGCACGCATCCAAGGCGGATCCACGGGGCCTGTACACACCTGCGGAGCTCAAACAGCTGCTCATTGCGTACATCGAGGCGGAGAGCTTGATTGATCCGAAGAATAAACGTTTGGTCAAGATCAACCCACAACTTGCCGACGCCCTCCTGGGTTCATCAGCAGCAGACAATGCTGCTCTGTCGTCTGGTGTCATGCCACGAGACGCGTTGGCTGAGCGCATGGTAGCTGCTTCATCACCCTTCCATGCTATCCTTCAGAGTGATGCTGATCTGGCTGACGCGAAGCCGAAAGCTGGGGCACCGCCCAAGATACAAATCACACTGGAGACACGCAGTGGAAATAAGACTGTGTCCAAGGTTCATGGCCTGGAACCTTACCACATTGCGCCACAGCCGCTTGCTGATGAGTTGCGAAAAACGTGCGCAGGCAGTACGAGTGTCGATAAGCTTCAAGGTTCAAGTCCAAAGAACCCAGTGATGGAAGTGATGATTCAAGGCCCGCAGAAAGACGCCATCATCAAGGCGTTAGAGAAGCGTGGGGTGCAGAAGAACTGGGTCGAGGTGGTGGACAAGACGAAGGGGAAGAAGAAATGAGTAATCAGAACCTGCGATACTGGATAGATTAACGATACCCACTGCGCACCCTGGAGCTTATTATCATGAAGTCTCAGAACTAATCTCGACGTTGACATGTGACTGCTACAATACCGGCGTATTTCGAGTTGCCTTCGCATTTTAGCGCGTCTTCGGAAACCGGTGAGTTGTTATCCGAGCCGCGGCACAACGATAAGGTTCGCCATGCGCGTGAAGGATTACAGGACCCCGTTATGCATCTGACATACATACTATAAGCTTTTGTTTCCTTGCTCGTGTTCCTGCTTTCCTTTTCTTTCCTTAGTATGGTCACAATGGCGCAGGCTCTCAGTATCGTCGTTGCTGGGGCTTCGATTGCGACTCTTGCTTCACAGCCTGCTCTGCGCGCATCCCTTTTATCTACGCTCTCGAGATGGACAGCCTACAACGCGCCTGGAGGTCTATGGCGGATAGCGGCGATTCTATTAGCATTGGCGAATCTCAAGAATCTACCTTTCGTTTGGCATGTACGATTACCACAGTCCTTATAAGCAAAGAGAGCGCAAAGTCTGACCAAGAGCGCATAGGTTCGATTCTTCCGCGCCCTTGTATATCATGTATATTTCCAGCCCACACCGATCCAACCGCATGCGCTCTTCCAGCCCATGATATCGTCTACCCGCGCGCCGCTTCTTGAGACCGACTACAACCTACACAAGTCGAATAGCACGTACTTCTCAGACATGGACATATCGCGCACGCAGCTGTTCACGGCTATCATCCGCAACGGTATCAAGAAGAACAGCAGACTCTACGGCGCGAAGAAGAGCGCGGTAGCTGGAGCCGTGGGCGCCACAGACGGCACACGAGGCAGACACTTGATCGCACTTGGTGGCGTGAGCTGCTTGTTCAAGCGCGAGATCCTACCGTATACGAAGTATGAAATGTGGACGAGGGTACTGTGCTGGGATCGCAAGTGGTTCTATCTCATCACGCATCTCGTCAAACCTGGAGTTGGCAAGCCCTCGAGCTGGACGCTGCAGCCGTGGCGCAAGGGCAAGAAGACAGCTGCGCAAGAGGTAGATCGCGAGAAGCTTATGGGCGCGGTGTATGCGACTGCTATTGCGAAATATGTGGTGAAGCGTGGGAGGATCACAGTGCCGCCTGAGCAGGCGTTGTTTGATGCGGAGATGCTGCCACCAAAGCCTGAGGGTTGGGAATATAAAGGAGAAGTGGAGAGTCATGGTCTTGCTGATGGCGTGCTGCCACAGGCTGTGAAGGCTGAGGAGTGGAATTGGGATGCCATTGAGGCGGAGCGAAGGAGAGGTTTAATTGTTGCTCAGAAGTTTGCTGAGATGGATCAGATGCATGAGTACTTTGATGGAGGCAAGAATGGCGTGTTAGGTGAGTATAGCGATTTGCTTTTCTAGAAGATTGGTAGACGCTTTCAGATACCCTAGACTTTTGCGCCAGGTTGGACAGGATACGATACGCGATGTAAAGTTGCGAATATACATACAGAGCAATTTCGATCAGAGTACGGTTTAATTAGCAACTATCCATAGCTGCAACGTTACGTCTCCGTGTGAACGACAGCAAACCGGGGGTTCATAGTGAAGGTGACTTGAAGTCAATAGTCTGGGTGCATCAGGTCTGGAGAAATTACCAATCGGTCTGGACTCGTGCATGCACTATCCTAGCAGCCCCCTCTGTCTAGTATCTCGTATCCACTTATGCGAGACCTTCTACTTGCCTTGCGAATAAAAGCTCTTCCGGCACAACGTAGTTCCATGACGTCACATATACCGAAGGCGACCGCTAACTTTATACTGTCATATATATCAGGAAGCATTCGTTTGATGTTGTGATTACAAGCTCAATATATCCTGACTTCATAAGCAATCTTCGTAATTACAATGGCACCCAAAATCTTCATGTAAGACAAGTGAATACCGATTCACATCTTAAAAAACTAACATTGTCTACAGTACAGGAGCAACTGGCTACATTGGCGGAGACACACTATATGCCCTCTACAACGAACATCCTGACTACGAATACACTGCTCTCGTGCGGACAGGTACGCCTTCGCTACTCTCCCCTCACCAAAACAGACCATTGAGTCAATGTAGAGCAGAAAGCCGAGCCTGTCAAGAAAGCCTTTCCAGGCATAAAGATCGTGCTCGGTGGCCTCGACGATTCCAAAGTTCTGGAGGAAGAAGCCGCAAAAGCAGATGTAGTCATTCACACTGCTGATGCCTCGGATCACGAGGGGGCAGCGAAGGCTATTGCCAAAGGCATTGCATCGGGACACAGCAAGGAGAACCCTGGATTCTGGCTACATACAGGTGGCACAGGCATCCTTTGTTGGGAAACGATGCGAGACGATAACAAGTTGGGTGAATGGTCGGAGAGAGAGTACAATGACTGGACTGCGGTGGAGGATCTTACTGGGCTTCCGGAAGATGCGTTCCACAAGAATGTCGACGATTTGGTTCTTGCTGCTGGCTCGGATGTGGTGAAGACGGCGATTCTTTGCCCTCCTACTATCTACGGTATGTAATTCGACCCTTGAGAATAAGTACGATAGCACTTACACGTTCTAGGACGCGGAAGAGGACCATCCAACACACGCAGCCGACAAGCGTACGAGCTGGCACATTTGATTCTCACAGGGGAGTATATTCCCATCATCGGGCAGGGTAAAGCGCGATGGAACAACGTCCACGTTTCCGATCTCGCACAAGTCTTCGTTCTCTTGACTGAAGCTGCGCTGAACAAGAACACTGATTCGAAGCTCTGGAACGACAAGGGTTACTACCTTGTCGAAAATGGCGAGCATCTCTGGGCTGACCTAGCGCGCTTGATGGGCAAGAGAGCCCATGAGCTTGGCATAGTGGACAAGAAGCTGGAAGAGAGTAGTCTTGGAAAAGACAAGGCCATCGAGCAAGCAGGCTTCGAAGCTGTGAGCTGGGGATTTAACAGCCGTGGAAAAGCGGAGAGGGCGAAGAAGCTTGTGGGTTGGGAGCCGAAAGCTGTGAGTATTGAGGGATGCGTAGACGAGATATTGAAGGACGAGAAGAGTAGGCTGGATAAGAAATAGGGAGACGACTCATTCGATTCGATCTCTTGACCATCTATCGCAGTGCAGGAAAACTCAAATATAAACAAAAATCATGCCATGCTATGCCGACAACCAATACCTAAACCGCCCCAATCCTCAACGCAACCATACTACTCGCCATCGCCGGCACAATATGATTCGCAATCGGCACACTCGCCGTACTCGTCACCAAAAAAATATACCTCACAATCGCACTCTTCTCATCCGTCACAAGCCTTATCCCCCTACTCACACTCCTCGCCTCTCCCACAACCTCACACCCCAACAGCAACCTCATATTACTCAGCCCACTATTCCGCCAACTAATCGCCGCCGGCGCATACGACATCGACGTCGCCGGCTCCTCAGCCATGTATATCCCCTTCCCATGCGCCGCGCCCGTGCGCTGCAGCGCCGTGCCCGAGCAAACTCTCAGCCCCTGCGCGAGGATAGCAGGGAGTCGATCAAGACTTGTTCCATGGAAGAGGACCGTAGTCTTTGCATTCGGCCGGGGCAATTTCGCTGCAAAATCGCTTTCGATCCTCGGGCTCGCGCTCGCTAGCACAAACTGATGCGTCCCAGCGGGCATATTGTGGATCTTGCATAGTCCCGTCGCGGTCGCTATATATCCCCTGAAATGCACACAGGCCCAGGATATCAGTGTCTCGGCGTCTTTGTGGTAGGAGCGCAGCACGGCGGACATGTTGACGGCGTGGCTGAGCACGGTCATGGTAGGCAGGCTGTTGAGGATCGTCTTGACGGCTTCGCTGCTGTGGATTGGACAGCTGGGGAGAAGTTCTGGGCGCCCGAACATGGCTGCTGCGTAGACGGAGGTTAACATCATGTCGACGGCATATGTGTCGGTTCGGATCTCGGGGATGCGGACGTCGAGCGGAAGGTTGTACCAGAGGCGGGCGCAGGCCATGAAATCGCATGGTGTAGCACGTCGTAGTTGAGCTTTGGGTGCGTTATGGGAGACGCCGCAAGAGACGCAGATTTGGCCCATGCTCAACATTGAAGACGACAGGAACTTGTATAGGGGTGCCAGGCCATTACTGTATGTTTGGAGCCGCTGGTGAATGAAGCGTCTGAGCTGCCATGTGAACGCTGTGGTTGGAGAAGTACAGAGTTGTCCGGGTGGCGCATTTGAGTCTGGTGAGCAGATCCAGGGAGTGGTGTGCTCGACTTTGTCGAGGCCGGGTTCGTTGTTGTAATGTAGACAAAAGGCCGGCGAGTTGCTACTACCCACATTGAACGACAGCCGCATCAGAATGCTCGTAGCGCCTTGTGGGATACCCATAGCCGCTCTTTGCAGCTCAGTGAGTGCGTCCAGGCGGAAGCTCATCTCGACTTCGTCACAGCCGACTTTCTCAATCATGTTCGCAATGCTCGACGGCAAGCTTGTAAGCTCTTCGTCGAGAAGACTGCTATCTACAATACCAAGCTCTTGCAACAAGATTGCTGTACCCTTCGGGTCTTTGGCTTTTAGAGCTCGTTGGAGACCTTCCAGGTGCATTGCCTCTTTCGTGATCTCATCCTCGATATTTTGCCAAAAGCTCGTGGCTTCGGCAATCTTTGCGTTCCATTTACTGTGACTAAATGTGTCGGCACAGATCCCTAGGAACCCGGCGAAGGAGGAGATTGCTCGTCGATCTCGCTCGTCGATTTCGTCGTTCAGTGCCCAACCTGCGACCATCACGTCCACTACTGCGGGCGGGACGGAGTACATTGACGACGTACATTTGTCTCCTACTGCGGATATCTTATTGGCTGAGACTGGCAAATTCTTGCGTGTAACGCCTTTTCGTGGTGGTGGTGGTAATCCTGGTATTTCCAGTCCATCATGTTTGGCGTCCCAAATGCGGCTGCATGTCTCCACAGTTTGAGTAGTTGCAACGACAAAATCTAATATGCAATCCTTGAGCTCTTCTGCGTTTGATCCATCTCTTGAGAGTTTTCCAACCAACTTTTGCAGCATGGTCTCGATCGGTTTGCCTTCTACTTGTTGGAGGTGGTACAAAATCACCTTGAGATGCTGAGCCTCAGTATGACAACCGAGTAGACATTTTATGGCGCCTCCTTTCTCCTCAAGAGACGTTTCGAGTCGCTTGATGGTTGTAGCATATGTCGATATACATTTCTTCCACTCAAGTATGGCAGGCTGGAGTAGTGGTGGCGTTGTCTTCTTCCAAGATCCAGCAATCTTTAGATCCTTGAAAAGACTCTCAATATTCTTCATGAACAAGAGCCACTCAGCTGATTTCATGACTTGTAAAGAGTACTCCAGTACGTTTGGTCCGAGGTACATGGTGTTGTCATCCTGTTGCTCAAGCCACAGATATAGGAGATCTTTCCAACAGGATGTCCAAGCTTTCCGTGAAGATAGAAGATTCGTCAAGTCAATGATGGCTTGTGACAGCTCGACCTTTGATTTGCGTACAATGACGAGAAGTTCTTTAGCGCTGGTACCCGGCTCGAGTATTTCTTTCCCGTATGCGATTTCAGCAAGGTACCGGCACCGCAAAGTGAAATCTGAGCCAGCATTCTCCGAGACCAGTATCGCCAACTCACGACGCTCTTCATCAATAGTCGGCTTCGATGTCTGCTTCCAGACCAGCGTGATGTTCTGTGCAATCCTTTGATGTGAATAACTCATGGTCGGTCCAGCCAGAAGACGGTCGATACAATAAGACTCTGTCACTTCTTCCAATATACTTCGGCCCACCCTGGGAATAGAGACCGAATCCGAAGCGTGCTTGGAACTTTTCGCGCCGTCCGCACTCGTCGTCTTTTTTTCATTAGTCACGAGCCTAGAGTGACCCTTCGATGCAGGCTGTTTCTGCCTTTGATTCCGAGCTGCCTCATGAATCTGAACAACCATTCGTAGTTCCTCAGAGGAGGGCCAATCCGGATGTATCTTGATAGTCTGTCGATTCGAAGGCCAGTGATGTTCGGATGCCTCGAGAACTTTGCAGAACTCGTGATACTCAATAGCAAGCTTTGTCCATGCTAAGCTCTTTTCGATGTGCGTACGCACCGCTTCTCTGCAATCCTCAAGACACTTTTCTAGACCTGTGCGCAGCTGGTACGTGAGTAGGATTTTCTTAAGATCAGTTGACCGTTCATCATCGAGGGCGCATAAGAAGCCCTGCAGAGCAGAGACATGCTGACCGCTGAGAACATGTTCGCTACCCTTAATCTCGAGTATCGCGTTATAGATGTCGTTCTTCGCTGTCCATGGGATCTTGCAGACGGCCTCGATCACGTCTAGGGCGCCGGTAGTAATCGGCCTTGCGATTATGAGCCCTCTAAAGAGCTCGAAACGGCTCTCGTGACCAGGCTCCGATTCATTGACTACGATGTCTAGCAGCCTTTTCACCTTCATCATGATTGTCTTCAGTTGTGTTTTCGTCCGCTCAGGCACTTCAAAGATGATTCCCCGCCACTTTAACAAGACCTTTGCTCCATTGTACTGCGCGATAAATCCTTCTCTTAATGTAGTTTCTACTCCTGTTATCATATCTGGTCCCTCAAGCGCAACAAAGTCTGACAGTACAGCTAGTCGCTTGCTACTACAGCTCAAAAGGTGCTTGAGTCGATCCATGTCCGGTTCCCAGTTTGTCCAGACGCGCCATATGGGTAGCTGCGAATCCAAAATGTGCTCTGGTAGGAGATGACCTGGAGGTGCTGTGGTCGGTGTGGTTTTGGCTAGCTCTTTCATCCAAGATACAGCCTCGTGAGCTTGGTTCCACTGATTGTGCAGCCTGAAACCGTCAAGCTGTCTCCCAAAATCTTCGAAGGCTCTTCGTACGAGCACGAAAAACTGTGGGACCATGTTCATACTAGGGGGAACTGCCATCTCTCGTAGGACCAGACATACACCAGCCAGGTACCATTCAGCCGCGCGTGCTGGATGGGTAGCGAAAGGTAGTAGCTTGCGTGCCCATGACGCTTCCATATCTGTCACAGAAGCTGGATTGCCCTCATTCGCAGCAATGAGACACTGTAGCCACGTCTTTAGGCCCCAGTAACTGCCCTGCATAACATTAAGATCAGCACTGAGTAACGCTCGAAGGCTCTGTGCTGTGATAGCATGAGCGGTGGCTGCTACAGCAATATCTCGCTCTGTGTGTGATGTGATCAGAATCGACAGTCGTATGTCCGTATCCGCTTGGTTGATCTTGCCCTTCTTCTTGAGATACGTGTCCGTGTGGTTGCGCAGGAAGCCGTATGGGAACTTTGGGTCGGAGGGCCGCAGCACGCCTGCTGTTGCGTCAATACTGTGATGCCATTCTTCGCTATGCTTTGCTTTGTTGAACAAGTGCGAGTTCTTCAATGGTATTGCTTTCTTCCCCCACAAAACACGCGAACGCCTTTCAGTCGTGTCTTCCACGATGAGTGGTGCAAGTGTCGCAGTCATAGCGACCAGAGCGTATCATATGAGAGATTGTACTGCCGACAGAGTTTAGATCTTGGGCTTCCATGTATCGTTTTGCACTCACTGAATGCAGCCTGGTGGACGTACTTTCTACTCCGTGCAGCCGTGAAGAAGATTGTGCTGCAAGCTAATTTTCTCTTATCTCATTTCGCGAAAGTGTCTAAGAAGTATACTGAAATCGATGTATCAATCCATACAAGCGAGGGTAGGAGAACATTCGTTACTAGGATAGGAACTCTGAAGGGATGGACAGGCCTACCTAAGCGACAGGCTGCGGCGCATTGTGTTGGCGCCATTCACGGTGCAGTACACCAGGACGAATGCGCCAGGCAGGTCAATGGCAATGGCTGCTACTACTTAGACTTGCTTGGAGTGTTCGCTGTGTACAAGGCTCAGCCGCGAGGCGTCCAATTGGTGCTCGCCGACCGGTCGCCCGAAGTGGTTAGCTCAGCATCAACCGTGAACGCTACTCAGCCCCATTGTCATGCATATGTGCCGTATCGCTAGGCGGAAGCCGTCTTGGGGTCGAGTGGCGATGAGAAGTACGGGAAATTATGGCACTTGAAGGAATCGATACATTTACTATTGGCTTGCATCCAGTGGCTCATCGTTTGTCAGCTGATGAGGCAGTACATTACCAGAGTCATCTTCAGGCAAAGGCTGCAGACCGAGGCAGAATCTGTGTTCAACCTTGGACATGCACAAGGCTGTTTCAGCTCTGAAAGTCGAGCGTATCGTCCAATCGTGTGCAACAACGTGTTGCCGCAGTGTGCATGCGTCGATCGCCATGCTACTACCGTTTTCCTTTCATTGCCGGAAGACCGAAGTTGGTATGGTAATCAGGTCTAGAGCTCCACCAAGAAGACTGGTTTGCCATCGATTTGCAAAGCGTTAGCTATTTGAGACCAAACAGTGTTCATTTCGGGTCCTGTAGTGCAGGCCGAGGTTCTACATTACACTACATTTATCGGTATCCGCAGCGGTCCCTTGATTCTGTCGCAGATATGCAGCTGCTTGCTGGATGAAATCGCCTGTCTTGTGAAAGCAGACACGGTTCCCTTTCGCATCACGAACAGCCTCGCCGATGCTAAAATCATAGGACTGCCCGGTGTGACTGTCTTTAGCGGGGCATTTGAGATGTTCGATCGCCTTCTGTTCCAGGTCGGGTACTACGCACGTTAGCTAAACATCTTGTGGTTTGAGGGTGATACTACACTTACAAGTGGCAACATAAGTCAGAAACTCATCTACAGCTCGGCGGCTGGGTATTGTGTCTGCACTCTGATCCTCTAAGAGAATCCGCGACAGGTTTTCCATCTGCACGATGGTCTCTGGTCGGATGCCCTTTGACATCTCGTGCTGCTCGACTCCAAGTGCAGCTAGACCCTGCCCGAGGGGATGAAGGAGGATACCCTTGACATCCTTTGGTGTGAACATCTCTTTAGTCAGTGGATTTCGAAAAATCCCGCTGTTGGCCTTGATTGCTTGCACCAGCTCATCCATATCCCATGCATAGTTGTCCTCCGTAGCGTAGAAATTAGGTCTTGGAATATCTTTGACTTCATCACCCAGCATAGTCTCGGTATTGGCGTAGTTTCTTTCAAGAAGCTCGTGCTCGAGATGCATAAGCGCAACCTCGTAGTGGATCCTCAACTCATCTGGCAAGCTGGATCCCACAGCTTCGCTTCGTTTGACCAAGACATCTCTGACGGCATCGTTGTTGGCCCTGGAAGGCTTGCCATTAGGTCTGCGAGTCCAATTCATGGTGTCCTCGAGATCGTTGAAGGCAATAGTGGCAGCATCTTTTGTAGAGTCGCGAATCGTCCGCGCCACTGATCGAGCGCTGGGTGGTGGACCTGACCCCGCAACGAAATTCTCACTTCCGTCCTGGGCGAGTGCCCTGATCTTCACAACATTGTTAGAGGTGGGCAAGCCGGCTTTCTTTTGGAGTTTCTGGAGGTTCAGGAGATCCGTGAGCACAAATTTGGCCTTCGTTCGAAGTGCTTGGTAGCCTTGCGTCAAGTCTTGTCGCGCGGGCTCCAAATCCCCCTTCAAAACCGGTGTTACGACTTGAGAGTCCGCTCGTGCAGTCTTCGATGGCGTCGCTTGGATGTAGCGACCTTTCACCGGATCCCATGTGCGCTGTGGTGTCAAAGTAGACGTTGTGACGGCCGGCCGCTTCTCTGATACCGGAGGAGGATCAGGTTTCCTCTGTAGGATTGAAAGAAATTGCGCAACCTCTGGATCATAAGGTGCAACCACCTTCAAGCTTCTTGCGTTCTCCATAGCTGCCTCCAGCCAACCAACACAGATGTAATGTTCTACGAGCAGCTTCCTGGCGCCTACGGCTGGTGGGTTTCGTGATATCTCTTCCAGCAGTTCTCCTATCAGAGCCATATCCGGCTCACCAGAGCCCGAGACCCCAGTTGTAGTTACCATTGCGTGCGGATTCGAGTTAGTCACTGGCCGAACTCCTTGTACCCTGGGTGAGGAATACTGGGTTTGGACATGGAGAGGCTTTGGTGGTAGTGGTGGTAGTGGTGGTGGTGGTGGCCGTGGTGGTGGTGGCGGTGGTGGAAGGGCAAACATGCCGAGCGAGTACCAGCCCGAGTCCGAGGTGAAGTGAACATGGAACGAATTCACAGGTTCACCATGGTAAGTTAGCTAGCTTCACAAAGTGCAGCCTCTGACTGCTCTTCCTCCGCTGAGGTATGTCGCCGTCGACACGCCGCCGGTCGCTATCGAAGGCAGCCTCATGGCAGCCTATCGTCTCAGCCATGCTACTGGCTGATTGCCAATTGGTTCGTTTGAGACATTGGGTACAGCCTTGTGAAGAACCAAGGCGCGCAGCGGACATGGTGGCGGCGGTGCAACGCTAACGTTAAAGTGGGGCATTTAGGTCAACACGATGCCACAGCCACCTCTTGATGTACCATCAGTCGGGATGAGGACATCTTGATCACGCCTCTACCGCTTGTCTACCTATATCGCTGCGAGCCGCATTATCCGCGAGTCACCCCATCTGGGCGGTCTTATCGCACATTCCCTGGACACTTATCAGTTATCACCAATACGGACCACGGCTGTGCACCACAATTCTTGATGTCGGGAATTGACGTATCGGTCAAGTATCGCGCTGGGGCAGGTCGAAACATATGACTTAGGTCTTGCCACACCGTATGGCGTGGTCGAGGTATCTACCCATACAGCCATCCACTCCTTGCCCCATCGCGATTCCAGTTCCTCAGCTCTGATCACCACCTTGACCGACACCCGAATGCATATCAACTAGTTGTGTGTCGTGATACAAGACTGGGCGCTCGGAGACCAAGGGCAACAGGGCACAATACAGACGCGACTCAAGCTTGACTGGCTGTCCACGTACTCCCTGACGTCGCACCCGTACTGTGAAATGCACCACACACGTTTTATCGATGATCTGTGTATCATAGCACCGGAAGGGTACCTGCATAACAGGTTCTTCACCGTACAATGGCGAAGTACATGTGAACGATGGCTTGCCATTGCAACAGACGTAGAAGTACATTCAACGTAATAGCCACAAAACTCGGTCATACAATATTGGCGACGTCAACGTGCAGTAATACAAGATCTCAATGCAGGCAAAGCGTACCAGCTATCGATGCAGCATGTTAACGAATTCCAGGATAGTCATATAACCATACGACCACGACCCCGCATCTGCCACACCAGTCTGCGCTCTACGAGCATCCCGAACAGGCAACGAGAACAACAATTTTCGTGCATATCCCGCGAGGTAGGATGCAACTGCTGATATTGCTCGGACAAGTACCACGTGGATGCCTCCTCGTGTCCTGCGTTTGGGTAGATGTGCTAGGTCGCGGCAAGATCCCTTCCTGAAGCGGCGAGTTTGCCAATGTCGTGAACGAGATGCAAGGTTGGCAATGCGGGTGCTGTGAACTCCCTCGCTATACGCGGGTGCCGATGTCATGTGTACACTTGCCTACTGAAAGACATATAAAGGATGCGATGGAGCTACCGTTGATAGGCAACCTCAACCTAGAACCTCAATCTAGAACCTACTACATCTAGACCGTCAAGTCATCACATCCACCATGAAGTTCACGATTCTATCCGTCACAGCTCTTGTATCAGCAGTCCTTGCACAAAACGAAAATCCCTGGCCTGTATCAAGCTCACCATTCCGCCTGATCCTCCGCTCCGACAACGAGACCATCAACGGGTAAGTCCACCTCCACCTCTACTCAACACATAAACTCACACAAACCACAGCACCGCCCTCGGCGGCTGCCACCAAGGCGCCGCAATCGAAGGCCTCTGCCTAACCTCGCAAACCCTCTCCGACCCCGCAACCTGGTACACAACCTTCACGCACAACGTCTCCACCTCCTCCACCTCCAACGCCCTCGACACTTCGGGCATCCTCTCCTTCGTGCTCCAAGCCTCTGGCAACCTCCAAGTCCCGTCCGCCATGCAGCTCTCCATCACCCCGACCTCCAACATCGCCGTCCCCATCTTCTCCCCGGGCTACCAGAGATTTTCGACCGTGCAGTTCGACGACGAGGGCAGGCTGTATATCCCCGCGTACCAGAATGACTTTGCGACGCCGCCCGAGGCGACGAGCCCGACGTGGAAGATATATGGATGGTATGTGTGTCTGACCAGATGGGCGTATTTGTATGAGACGTTGGCGTGGAAGGTGGGGATGGATTCGAAGAGTCCGCCGCAGAATCCGACGTGTAGGGAGGTGCAGGTTGTGAGGGTTTATGTTTAGGTTGGTTTGGGGGAAGGGGAGATGTGGTGGAGGGTGCGCGGAAGGAAGGGGTTGAGGGAGTGGGAGAAACGCACTTTGTTTTATTCATGTCGGTAATGAATCAATGAACGAGTGGATTCAAGTCCTCTCAGTACGAAAGGAGATGAATCTTCTTAAGCGCTATACCGTATTCAACTGTTATCTTAAATCTGCAGTCCCAAAAGGAGTCCTGCAATGCATCATAAATTTGACGAGAACCTTTGAATTCACATTTGAGTAACAACAGAGCAGCTCGTAAGAAGTTCCGTTTCAAGTCCAGGTTGTGTTGTAACATCTTAATTTTTCTGCCAGCCGAGATTGATTGTGCGGTACGTTGCCATAAACCAGCTTCTTTGTATGCGTTTGACCATGCGGCAATGTAATTCATCAAGAAGTTGAGCCAAGCAGCATGCAAGGAAATCGTCATGAGTCACATACAAAGGATTTGTTGTAAGATCACTTTTGTCTATTCGGATAAATCCCCAGAAGAGATGATCTGCACCTCCATAGCATGCATAAAACTTCCTTCGAGCCACGCCAGGGAAAGTGTCACGTCCTTCGTGAAAGATCCTGCCGTGAAGATCCGATGTTTTCTGATGGCCCGATCCCATATGGTGGGCCGAAGGAGCAGAACCAGCAAGCAAGTAGCAAAGAAAAGAGATGAATGAGCATCAAGAACCAGAAAGATGGAAGCACATCCAAGTGCCTCAATGACGAGAGTACTGACCCACAAGCCTGTCAATGTAGTAAAGAAGAAGCAGGATCACCAACTCCAGTTCGGTCGAGAAACCGAAGCGCCCATGCAAGCACCAAAATCACTTTTTTTAGAGTCGTGGTTCTCAAGATGCTTCGACTCCCACCGAGCGTGAGGTAGAAGTCGAACTCACCGTGAGCCTGTTCGATGGTCGTGTTCATCACTGCCTCACCCAACGGTCTTGCTCACAAGTGTCGCTTGAAGAACGATCCACGATACGCTGCGAGCCCGAGGCCGTTGTCGAAGCCGATGAAAGACGCAGGGTAGTCGTTCGACATGAGCCGCTTGTCCTTTGGGCCGACGAAAATACCTTTTTGCGCAGCAAACTCGACGAGCCTGCCGTGCGTGCATGCCATGTGCAGATCCAAGGCATCCGCGTTCTTGAGGATAGCGGCGTAGATGGCCTTGAGCCTGGAGACCTCTTCACGCAGACGGCAGTATCGGAAGCCATAGTCCCGCTGCAAAACGGCGGGGGGCTCGGTGTTGTTCTCATCAACCAGGAAGTGCTTGAGATGCCATACCGTGGGTCGTTTTGCGGGAGATGTGCTCAAGAACGAGTCGAGGCCAGGGAATTCTTGACGGTAATGTGCGTACCCGTTGCGATCGAAGATCTGCGGCAGTGTGTTGGTCTCGACTGCGCGCATGATTTCCCGAAATATCCACTGCTTATCGATGGCGTGTTCGAAGATGGCGCCATATAAACCAGCTAGATGACGTTCGTCTTCGATGTCATCGACTACGACGAAGCCAAAGGTGGACCAGACGCGCGCGGCGACTGGAACCAGGTTGCGCCGGAGCACAGCGGCCGCGAGCTGTGCAACTTCTTGCTTGACTTGAGGTTGAAGCCTTGCAATGCCGACATCTCGATCTTCCTCTGGAAGGTACGGTCGGACGACGGCATAGATGTCGATGTCTCGGCTTGATGATACCTGCGAGGTTTGTTGGTTTGTAAAGGCGGTGTTCTGGATTTCTTGCGGCCTTGCGTCTGACTGAGCTGGCATCGGTTCTGAGGCACTGCTTGCCGACAATGTCGATCGTGGAACTGGTGGCGTATACTGCCCCAACTGTATGAGGGGTTTCTGTGCTTGACTCTGTGGCGTTGGCGCAAGCATGTTGACTGAAGGGACAGGCGGTGCCGCTCGTGAAGTTGCTGGTGCGGCAGAGGCAGGCCGTCTTGCACCAGCGTTGAGCGTTCTTAGTGCAGATGCTGGTGGCGAGGAGGCAGCTTTTGTCCTTCTTGAAGGTGGGGAAGGAGAGAATCGAACTCTCGAGGGCGAGGGGGGATTGGGTCGCGTGGTGATTTCAACACGTTGGAAAGATCGTGATGTCTGTGCAGTTCGCACAAATGTCTGGTGAGCTCTTTCGGGGGTTCCGAGGGTACATATCAATCGATATAGCTCATTTGTGAATCTTGGTCGCCGGAGGAGGTATCTCAGACGGTCTTGGATGTGCGTGATGCTGTTGGTCATACTTGATGCTGTCTGGATCAATGTGTGTAGTTGTTTCGGCGACTTGTTGTAGCTCTGCGTGAGCTGCTGAAGCCTTATGACTGCATCGCCGACCTCTGTGTCGACCTTGGCACCTTGTTGAGCATTGATGCCCAGCATCTGGGTGACGAGCTCCTCATACTCGTTGTAGTTGTCCTTGAACACCCTCTGTAGACTCTGGACGACGTGTTCTACATTGAGGAAGGAGAACATGAGTATAGAGTCCATCATTTCGTTCTTGGCTTGATCGAAGTCATTTCCTTTCGCTCTCTGTTAGTGAACTGTACCAAGATCTGCACCTACGGAGGGTGAAGTCCAGCAACGCACATACCGTTTCGATGGTGGGCCATGAGCTCCAGCGAGCCTTTTAGGCTCCGAAGAAAGTCGTTGAGCTCAGTGTCGAGCTCGATGCGCGCCTGGGGCGAACCAGGGTTGCGCGACATGATAATTTTGACGGAGGCGCCCGATCTCTCCTCTTGCAGGGTCACGGATGCCGCCGTCAGCTTTGCGAGACGGCGAATGAATCGCTGGCTCAATTCCTGTGACAATGTCATAGTCGAGATTGGGACACCAGTTGTGGAGTCGTCAAAGACGTCCTCCTCCTCAAAAATGGACTGCGGGATTTCTGTGGCGAAGTGGTGGCGAGGTGCCATTGTGGTAGCTCACTTGTAGTGATTCTGGCTGCTTGCGGTTCTGCAGCTTTTTGTTCGAAAGGAGCCGTCAGTAGCTCTTGCTTTCGCGAATGAGATGGATTTTGATCTGGTGTGCGTGTTAGCATGCTCTAATTTCAACACTGAGTTAAATTACAAAATCACCTGCTGCTAAGCAGTATTGTATCAGATCACGTGGATCTTTATTATCGGCGGATTGCCTTTCTTCGATGCCGCTTGAATTGGGGCCTTATGTGCGGCCTGGCAGATAATATGGCCGTTGTGTTCTTTGGCAAGGCCGGTCTCGGGGAAGGAGGGGGACTCCAAACATGCAATTATTTTCGAAGGTTTTCGGCTTCGCCGGCTTTTCGCCTTGAAGGACAGATCAATTTGGTGTAGAGTGGTGGGTACAAGAGAGATGGAGGTTAACCAGTGGAAGCATTATATAGCCCTCCACGACGAGCGCTGAGACCCTCTCACCTTTGCCTGAAGCTTGCAGCAACAGATGACGTAACATGAATATACGGTAAGAGAGACGCTGCAGTGAGAGCGGGGCCCAAACGAGCTTTCCGAAGTCAGTAATCCCAACAGTGAGCGTTTACAGGCTAACGAGCAGCAGCGGTCGGAGTCAAGTGACGAGACAAACGTTACGATGCAGAAGCTATGCCGGGAATTGTGATCATTGACATTACTTTTGGATTTGCTGAAATGAAGTCTATATGCATGAAGGTGTTATACAAAGAAGATCAATGCTAGCGCCAATAGACGCTTACAGTATATGATGTCTGAACCGAGACTCACTGGACGTGCCTAGCCTCCAAAGCCAAATGCCTCAGCAACACTCAAGATGCTTATCCTCGCGCCATACAAGCCCACGACGATGGCGAAAATGTCGACTATAAGAAGCGACGACGCGCCAAGCATGAAACGAGGGCTGAAGATTCTGTACAGCATCAAGTGACGCCTCAAATGTCCGGCCCACATCGTGGTGGCCAGATTGATCGTGCCGTAAAACAGTATATGCGTCGCGATAGCCTTTGCCAACGCACCCAACAAGCCTTTTTGCTGAGGCTTGACCTTCCAGAGCACCAGCGCAGGTACAGCAATGGCGCAGAGGATTTGCGCGCCGAAGTGGTTGAGCACGACAACACATGGAGTCCATGGGTACCGAATGGTGGTGAGCGGGATGAAGGCAGACTCCCATTGAATGGAGCTCAAGGTGGCTTGGTGTCCGGTCTTGAAATAGTGGAAGGACCCGAGAAGTCCTAGGACAACGGGTCCGATTGAGGAGGTGTGGAGACCATTGGTGTCGATGATCTCGCAGAGTGAGAATAGCTGCCACACAAGGATGCCCATCGCGCCAGCACCCATCGGCTTCTGCAAAAGTGCAATGGCGAGGTACCATACAGTAATGAGTAGGGCATACCTGCTTCCATGAACGTTTGCGTAACCTAAGATTGTGACGGCCTGGTTTGGTGCTCCTGATTTGTCTTGGGAATCGTTGATGATGATGCTCAGTAGAGGTTTACTCCAATTGAAGATGAGGTGCCCAAATACGAGGCCAACGAAGAGGACGATCTGGGCGACGGCTCGTTTTGTGATGCTGATGACATTCTCCCAGCCAGGATACCAGCCACCATCGTCTGCTGCATCGAGGGCCCAATAGGCGGCAGCGAGCAGAAGGCCGAAGCGTAGACCAAGGCCGAGCCATAATTTGGCCATATTTTGGTAATTCTTTGTACCTTCAAAGTACCCAATGATGAAGGGCGGTATGAGGAGCGCAGCTGTGGCTGGGATGGCCAATTGCCACGGCGATGATGTCGTGGACAGAGCAGAAGCGTAATATGTCGACTTACAATATGGCATCTGCTCTTCTCTACACAGGCGAGAGAAGGATGCAACGCGTGTAAGGACGGTAAAGAGGATGGAGTGGTAGATGCCAAGTGTGCGATCGACCCTGTCCTTGCGGCGAAATGACGAGACAATGGCAATCACGCCAAAGGTGGTCAAGAAATGAAGAAGAATCTCGTCCTCCCAGATTGTGAACGAGTTTGCCGCAAACCCAGCAGAGAGTGCTAGTGTAAAGATCACACTAACCCACCCCCAAATACTTACAGGGAAAGGTGACAAAACCCGCTGTCGAATGGAGAAGAAGCTTGAAGATGCACCAAGTATGCCGGCCAGGGCGGTCGAGAAGATGAGCGTATGATCTTGAGGAAGGTCGGATACGGCAAAGGTAGCGCCAAAACCGAGCACAGCGCCAGCTGCGGCGCCCATTGCGCCCCGCGTGAAGAAGACAGGTGTCAGCTCGGTGCGGTCACCCTGAAGTCCACGAGCATACATGGCAAGCATAATGAGTGTGGAAGTCAGTATGATGACTCCGTTCAACATCCTTGGGACATCAAAGCGTGCCCAAAGAGCACGGCAGATGCTAAGGGTATCGCGTTGGTAAGCACCGAATGCTTCGTATACCGTCTTGAACTGCTCGCCCTTGCTCCTCGACCCGAGAGAATTCCAGGCCTCGTTCGCAGCGCTCCAAAGTGCTAGAGACGTGGCGCGAGTGCTCGCATCAAGCCCGCGGGCCTTGGCATATTCATCCTGATAGCGATGGATCTGAGCAGCTGCCAATCGATTCACGATGGCCAAGTTCTCGAAGTCCGCTCCTTTGTTGCCGACGAAAGCTTCCTCAATTGGCTTTCCAAGGTTGTTGAAGGGAATAGGCATGCCAAGAAGGAGCGACAGGGTTGGGACAAGATCGATCTGACCTACGGGCCGGATCTTGGCTGATTTCGGAGGCAGGGTGTGCGCGGGTGAAGTACGACCAAACACACCCTTCTTCGAATACATCCACAACGCAGCCTCAATCTCATCGTCGGACTCGCCGCCATGATCGCCCTTCGTGTCCATTCCATGGTCACCCATAATGACCAGGAGGGTGTCGTTGTCCAGCTCCTCGATCATACGCCGGAAGACTTCGTCCATTTGGTTCAGCTTGGCTGTCATAGCAGGATGATCAGGTCCATAACGATGACCAGCATGATCCACACCGAGGTAATGGCCAAATATGACATCCCATTTGTTTGTGTTCTCGGCCTTCAGGAGCGGGAAGATATGTTCGTTGACACCATTGTCGACCGTGTGCAGATCCCAAACGTTGAAGGAGTCGTATGCGTGTGTCAAATTCGGCTCAAAATAGCCTGGGAAGAGCGAATGCCAGGTATCGTCACCCAGGTGGACTATCCTCTTGCTGGCGTTCCTCAGCTGCGCGACTAGGTTGTCTTCCTCGATTGCAGTCCCAGCGAAGTTGCTACCCGCATCGATGAAGGTAGGCAAAGTTCCCGTCGTGAGTCCCTTCAACCTTTGTAGCGTAGTGGTGGGGGGATCTGCGATGAAGGGAAGGAGGAAAGCGTTGTTCGGCTGCTTTTGCGCGGTCTCGTACAGGACTGGAAACGCATCGTGGAAGTGTCGTGGTGCGACGGGAGGCGGATTGGAGGCAGAGGCGACAGCTTCGAGGTCGGTGGGTTCGAATTGAGCCTTGAAAGGTACCGTGAAGTCGTATCGAAGTGCATCAACTATAATTACAATAGCTTTGTCGAAAGTCTTGGGATGCCAGCACCCCTTTTGCACGTCTCCGGACGCGTATCCGCGCGCGGCATCTATCGGAGCCACCGCGCATTCGGATTTGTGGTCGAGAACTAATCGCGTGAGGAGGAAACCGCTGGTGAACAAGTATATACCCGCAACGTGCAGTATCCTTCATCATGTCAGCCAATTTGAGCAGCACTGATACCAGGCGCATGACGCTTACAATATGAAAGTGAAGAAGGCGACTATGAGTCCATGCGAAGCTTTGAAGTGTACCTGGGCCGCCTTTTTTGTCTTGTCTTCATCTTGAGCGACACCAGTCCGCGCAGGGGCTCGTCCTTGTGGAACAGGTTTAGGGACAGCCTTCTTACGTGCTGCGGTGATCTCAGATGCGGGCGTGAAGATCTCTTGGCCTTGCATGGTAGAGCTTTGACGAATGGAATTGGTTCAAGGAGTGTGAGAGGCCATAGAAAAGGAGCCTTGGCGAGAAGTGTGGTAATGATACTGTTTGGGTTGACATCGTTGATAGATCTGGAGCTCGTGCCACGGCCCCACACTTTTTTAAGCCCCGAACGCCGCCGGTGTTTATGCAGGTGCCCATGCAATGCCAATGAGGTCGTCTATGAAGTCACTGGTAAATCATGCCATGCCTTTGAGAAAGCTTAGGTTACAAGAAAGAACATGGTCAAGAGGCATTGCCTGTACCATATGTCACTGTGTCAGTCCACGCACGCACATCCTGCAAGTCACGAAGGAGCGCCGAAAAGAATCGGGAAAAAGTGTGTAATTGTCTCTGGCTGTTCATGTACAGGCGCTGCAGAAGACGTATCATACATTAAGAATAAGAGTTATGTAAGAGGACATAACCTCAGAGGAGATGGCCGCAGATTCGGTGTATACAACACAGCCATCTCCAAGAATATACAAGTGGCCGCGGGCTGTGCAAGCCGCCAACATCGGGCTAGAATATGACAATCAATGGTATAGCTGTCATAAAAATAATCGATCGTAGCCAAGGGGCTGGCCCGGGCAGCTGGACAGTTCGTAGAGGTCCAGTCGGGCATTTTCAGCGTGTACTCGACTATGAGTAGTACTTGCTGTCCTTCTCCTTCAGTCCTCCGATGCGGTCCAGGTCGAGCGAGTCGAATCGGTCCGACGCATCGCGCTGGTATGGGGGAAGGTCCTCCTGCACCGGCTCGAGTCCGACGCTGTGGTCTCCAACGCGGACAACGACAACGCGACCAGACTGCCGCTTGCCAGACTCGTCGACCTCGTCAGGGAAGGTGATGCGGATCTCGGGGACGGGGCTTGAAGGAGAGTCGGGGTTGCTGCGCATCAGCTGCTCCTTCTCGTAGACGACGACAGACTCGCGGCCCTTGTATGGCGTTGCGGTGATGGTGAGGCGGCTGTGGCCAGACTGGCGCTTCTCGTATAGTGGCAGCTGTGCCTTCATCTCGGCCTCCCTACGCGCTCGTCGCATATTTCGGAGGAAGATGAGAGCACCAACAAGCATCAAGCCGAGCAGGACGAGCATCAGCAGAGAGACGATGAGTGCCATGTGAGTCGTGTTGAGGCCATCGTCGTTGCTGCGCGCCGCGAGATGCTTGAAGTTCATCATTGTGGTTTCGGGATGATATCGGCTGTTTCGTTTTGATGGTGTTTACGTGACGACGGTTTTGGGTTTAGCAATTAAGTAAGGAATGTGAATTGTCTGAAAGAGTGAACGCAGAACCGCTGAAAGAGTGAAGCGATATCCGCAGGATGGACGTCAAACGATGGACCGGTAGGTGAGGGCGAGGGAGCAAGGAGAAGACATGAACACGAGCGGGCAGCCGTTGAAGACTAGGTACGCGCAAGGAAGATTAGGTTCGCGCAGGAACCACAAACACAGCCAATCAAGCCGGCGCGCCAATATTGCTCTTGGCCGAGATGGGCAGCGCTACAGGGAGTCCTCATTTAATCGAGCGCTACGACCACGGAGCTTTCCTCGCACCCTCGCTGTTTGCTCGAGTCGTCAGCACAATCAGGAGAGGGATCGGGGCCAGTGCTGCTTCGAGGCAAACACGCCCGGACGAGCATTGTCTAGACTCTGCGATGGACAGCGGCGTCTTTGCGATTGCGATGCCTACGTCACAAACAGTTGTTCGCAATGTCCCGGTCCACCGAAGCTCTGCTTACAGCTCTCTCAGTGTGTGTCCAGACTGGCCAATCAGCTGCGTTGCACACATGCACCTGAAATAGCAACAGGGGCTCGGGCGCGAAGAGACGCGTCTGGCTGGATCGACGAGGCTGTCGACAGCGAGGCTGACCGCAGAGCCCGTGTTGTGTGAGAAACAACTTGACGTCTACCACAGACTACAGTCCCATAGCAACAGTGAACCGAGAGCGCGACGGCCGTTTCGCAGGCGTCGGGTAGCTTGGGTCCCTTGACCATATCGCAGGACGTATGGTACCCGCAGCGGCCCTGCACGTGTCCTCGAGCAAACTTCTGCCGGGCCTTAATTTCTTGTGAGAGTGGGAGATGGCGGCACTGCCGAGCGAGGGCCACCTTGGAGCGAGTGACGGCGATGCAGATGCCACGCAGGACAGAGGCGCGCTTCCGCCTCCGCTCGGCTTGCTGCCAGTCCGCGTGCATGTATGGCGCAGAGAACACATCGTCACTTGCTCGACTGAGACTCGCCTTGGCAGTGCAGTGAAGACGTTTGAAGTGCGTCTAGAAGCGCAAGCCTCAGGAGTCGAGCTGTCACATCTGGACAGCACTTGGCGCGCATCAAGCGAAAATTGGACTCCAGGCTCTTGCCAAGCGACAATGTCGTTTGACGGCCAAGGTAGTGAGACGAACGGAATCGATGGCATCCGCGATCCTGGGGCTCTCCACGTGCTAGCCAGGCTGATATCTTCATGCCTTGGAAATGGTGCATGGAAGGAGATTTTGCCCTCGACGGCTATGGCGTCGCTATATCTCCGAAAGAAGAATTTGCGGCAGCTTGCAGGGGCAAGGGAAAGTTGTGCCGGTCGTGTCGAGTATGCACAACTCGACGCGCAGTTTGCGATACCGCCAGATGCTGCGTTGTAACAGCTTGTCAATGGAGATGTGGCTTGTTAGAGCAGAGACTTTGTGCGAGAGCAAACATCCACATCGATGCAGCAGTGTCGCGTGTCGGAGCGATGCCAAGTCTTGATGAGTTGGTACCAAATCGAAGACGCATCCGTGCTGCCAGCGAAGGACTCCAGCAAGCCTTGCCGCAGTGACGAGCAGCTGGTCGGCGTGCGCTTGGATGGGCGTTATGCACATGGAAGCAATGGCAGATTCTTGGACGCTTCGCAGCGGCGCCGGTTGGGGATCGTGGGCCTCCGCAGTGTCGCGTTTCACAAGCTGGCCAGGCCGCGTCTCACCCTGCCGACGGTCTGGCGTACCTTGCGTTGGACAGCAGATTTGCGTGCCTGATGCGACTCAGCACAAACCGCAAGAAGCAGCATAACGACACAAGCGACGACGATTGACGAAAGGGCCCGTTGGCAGCATTGCTGTGTCGTGTGAAGCCTTACGCACCCCGTCCAAGCTTCGACTGTCGCAGGGCAAGCATCTGGCGCAGAGCCGCTCGCCGTCTAGCGGTCTTCCCCAGCAGACGAGCGTCGGGCACTATCTTAGTCCCGCAGATCGTCAGAACCCTCAAGAGCCCTCCGCCAACTCTCCCAACCCACCGCCAGCTCCCATCCCAACTGCCTCGAGCCGGATCCTGCGCGCTGCCGGCCGTCTTCCCGCCGCCTCTCTCACCGGAGCCCCCTCGTCGTCGCAGCGTTCCCAGTGCAAGTACTGCTGCCGCATTCCGCAGGCCCGCGGCGCACGCCCTTGCATCCGCCGTCGAGCTACCAGAACCCTGATGCCGCCTGGCGCGCAGCACTGTCGCTTCGAGTTTAGCATGCACAGTGGTTAGAGGAGCCTTACTGCCTGAAACACTCCCAAGGGCGCTGCGCATATCAACACCACGTCCCGCCTGCGCTCTCGCTGCCCGCCAGCTCTCCTGTACACACGTCCGTCTATATTCTCCGCAGCGCTGCGCCCAGCTGCTCTGGTGAGTGGGACGTGCCAGACTCCGCAATGTCTCACGCTGACGCCTTAGCCCCCCGCACTGCTCTACCGAACTCGAGCACTCAACAGACGCTCGCATATTTAATTGCCAGATACCCCGCCCAGTACATGGACGCGCCTTCCGCTGTCCTGACCCGCACCATGAGCACCCGCGGCGGCATCGCACTCAACAACAGCGACGTCGAACGCCCCCAGCACCCCCAGCACGCCTCGCCCTGGGGCAACAGCATCTGGAACACCACCACCAACACCTCGTCGCTGGGCTTCGCCTTCGGCTCGGCACGGAGGGACAGTTCGCGGCCACGAGGTATGCACACCGCACGCGGGGCACCCATGCATGCGCCGATGAGACTGACACGCGACCAGATAGCAGCAACTACGACCTTGCCGATGGAAAGACGGGCTCAGGCTCCCTCGTCGCCGACTCGGAGACAGAATGGCGGCCGAATCGACCCTCGTGGGTAGAGTCAGGCGCCGCCAGCAACACACACATCAGGAGCTCGGGAGTGTCGCCCGTACGCAAGCGGTCCATTGCGCAAGCCGCACCTTCGCAGCCATACGCCGATGCCTCCAACTCGTCCTTCTTCACTGGCCCGCGTTCGTCGGTGGTCGGGTCGAGTGCGCTCTCAAAACCCCTGCTCGACCCCACCTCGACCAACTTCACATCTGCACGCCAGATCGACTCGCTCAAAACCAGCTTCGCCAACTTCGGCTTTGGCCAGACCGACTCGAGCCAGCAGCGCCCCGACACCGCAGTCACCTCGTGGCCCGACACAGCGTCGGTGCACTCGCCCAACGACGACCGCAGGAGCGTCACAGCATCCGATTTCTACGCTAGCTCCAGCGGCGCACCGTCGCGAAATGGGAGCCTACCACCCTCCAGACACGGCGCGGAACCCGCTCAGCTCAACCAGCACGTCGATGCGTTCTCGCGCTATGCTCAAGCTGCCCCTCGACAGGCTTCCTCGTTCTCGTACGCCAATGGACGGTCGTTACAGGAACGCAGCGGTTCGATACAGAGCGAGTCTTTCCATACGCTGAGCCGTCTGGCAATGGAGCAAGAGCAAGATGCACGTCTGCCACACCGTCAGTCATTCAGCACCAACGGACTGGCCTCCAACTACTCCCACAGCGGGTCCGACTCCCAGATCGCCCGCGACAGCTATCCTGATGCTCAGCTCCCTTTCAGGGCAGACGGCTCCAACGTCAGGAACGGGACATATACGCCGGATAGCTATAGCAATGGCCCAGTAGGTGACAACAATGTGCAATTCCAGAACTTCCAAGCCGATACTCGAAGCGCGCCGAACGGCTCAGGCGTGCGTCAGAGCCCGTTCTATTCTCACATGCACACACCACCCGTCTTTGATCGCCTCAATCCATACAGTAGCGAGCAGATGCTCTCGCACCCGAACAATCTAGCACTTGTGCAGAACAAGCTGGCCGGATATCAAATCCAGCAGGAGCGGCGCGGCTACGTTCCACACAGCCAGTTTCATCAGCAGCAGTTTCAACATTTGATACCTGCCACACAACTGCGCCACCCATACCCGTACCAATATGCTGCGCACAATGCCATGCCGATCAGCGCTATCCCGCCGCATATGGCCATGGCTGGCATGCAGCCTATGATGCCCGTCTCCCAGCAGCAGCAGCAGCCACCACGAGGACCCCGGGAACAGCATTCGAATGACGGCACAGCCGTCCTGGGCCTGAAGCTTGCAGAGTTCAAGAGGGAGAACAAGACTAGCAAGCGCTGGGAACTCGTCGAGATCTACGATGATGTGGTTGAGTTTGCCGGCGATCAGCATGGCTCGCGGTTCATCCAGCAAAAGCTTGAAACAGCAAACAGCGAAGTCAAGGAAAAGATCTTCAAAGAGCTGGAGTCGAATGCACTACAGTTGATGCAAGACGTCTTCGGCAACTATGTCATACAGAAGTTCTTTGAGCACGGGGATCAAACGCAGAAGAAGATCATCGCTGGAAAGATGAAGGGTCACGTCTCCGTGCTTGCAAACCAGATGTACGCCTGTCGTGTTGTTCAAAAGGTATGATCTTTTCGTCAAAGCGCCTGGCATTGGCTAACATCATTAGGCACTCGAGCACGTCCTCGTCGATCAACAAGCCTCGATGGTGAAGGAGCTGGAAAAAGATGTCTTGAAGACCGTTCAGGACCAGAATGGCAATCACGTCATCCAAAAGGTCATCGAGAGGGTCCCCATGGAACACATTCAAGTGGTTGTCGAATCCTTCAGAGGTCACATCGGTCGCCTGGCGGTCAACGCGTACGGCTGCCGCGTCGTCCAACGTCTTATCGAAAAGGTTCACGAGCCTCAACGCCGCTTTATCTTGAACGAATTGCATGCGGAGGGAGCAAAGCTCATCACCGATTCGTACGGCAACTATGTCACTCAGCACGTCATCGAACATGGCCTACCCGAAGATCGTGCGAAAATTGTCTCCCTCATTACAGCACAATTCCTTATGTTCTCAAAACACAAGTTTGCAAGCAATGTGGTAGAGCGATGCTTGACCTGTGGAGACGATGAGCAGCGCCGCGAGGTAGTCAACGCATTTATTGCGAAGGATCAGAGCGGTGAGAACAATCTGCTCGCTCTTCTCCGGGATGGGTATGGCAACTACGTGATCCAGAAGCTATTGGAGACACTCAATCG
The DNA here is from genome assembly GCA_003501895.1 of Phaeosphaeria sp. A1 3.1a. Taxonomy (NCBI): domain Eukaryota; kingdom Fungi; phylum Ascomycota; class Dothideomycetes; order Pleosporales; family Phaeosphaeriaceae; genus Phaeosphaeria; species Phaeosphaeria sp. A1 3.1a. The sequence continues at coordinate 185,410 of QVXC01000007.1, forward strand.
GGAAGACTACGATATTTTCGTTGCTGCTCTGAAGCCTGAACTCGAGAAAGCTAAGAAATGGATCTCAGGCAAACAGATTGTTTCGGTACGTAAGGATTCCTTCAAAGGGTTACTGTAGCTGACGATAGACAATACAGGTCGAGAAGAAGCTGCATCGCTTTGACCGCGTCGACTCTCCCACGATGCCACGAGATTCGAACGACACAGGCGAGGCACCACCGACGCCTGCTCTCTCAAGCTCAGCACAATCGTCTCAAGACAGCTCCCTGCCAAGCACCAACACTTCTACTGTAGACGACCCTGTACATTCGCCAACACCAACACCTGGAAAGGACAACGCTGTTCCTGTGGGTGGTGTCAAAATTCAGCCCGCCTTATGATCCTGATATCACTCACAACCGTCTTACTAATACCGCCTCCTCCACCTGTATCGACCTTTTGCACCCAAATCGCATAATCACCGACCCAACCTGTTGGTTCATCTCTTTCTTGTTATATACATCCTAGGAACGATCGACATATTCACATTTTACTGTCCATATATCATACTTGCTTAATGGGGTTCGCGCGGAAAAAGGCATTGGCGAAACGGTGTTGTATGCATCAGGAGGCATCCACAAAAAGAAAATGAGTACGGAGTCAAAGGGAGCACATGATGCTGAACATTACTTACGAAAGGCGTCAATAATGAATGGTGCAGGTCAATAGAAATACGGAAACGCTTCTAGGATACCATATATGCGCAGCATAGATGCTCGAATTGCCACGAAGCTATGGAGAATGTTAATTCGCGATCTTTATCAACATGTTCCTCTTGAGACGTCGCTCGCATGTGCTTCGTCCCTGTACCTATTGACCAACATCACGAATCTCTTCACCCTGCGCAACCGACAACCTCTTCACAATCCCATCCACCCAACTCAATTCCCCTCGCCCCCAACCCCATCATGCGCACTCTTCCACTTCTTCCCCGCCGTATAATACGCCCCAGTCACATGCTCCTCGACATCCGCGCTCCTCACCCACGCACACCGATCCTTCTCAAACGTCTCGATCCGTGGCTTGAACTTGGTCTCCTGCAGCTTATAATCGTCAATCGTGCCGATGCGCGGAATGCTGGCGTCGGGAAAGCCGCTGCTGCGTCTGTACATGAGGGTCCCGCAGACGCTGCAAAAGCTGTTTTCCATGTAGTTACCCGTGGCGACGGTGTCTTTTTGGCGGAAGCGCGTGAGTTTGTCTTCGCCGCGGGTGTGTGTGAGGTGTGTGTTTTTGACGATGAAGTTGGAGGCGAACATGCTGGTAAATCAAGGGTTAGATACTTATGTGGTGGGTATGGGATTGTGAAGGCGATGGATGGGTTTGCTTCCTACCTGGCGGTTATTTTGCGGCAGTCGGTGCAGTGGCAGATGAAGGTGTCGACGAGGCCGTCGCCTTCGGTGGGGACTTCGATTTGCACGGCGCCGCAGTAGCAGGTGGCTGTTGCTGTGCCGTTTTTGTCGCCGTGGGCGCCGTCGGATGGGAGGTTGATTTTGTCGCTCATTGTGTCGGGTTCAAGGTGTTTTTGGATCGAGGAAAGGCGTGCGGCTATTTGAATATATCAGACTAGGCACTTGCGAGTTTCAAAATGTGGTGTAAGAAATTCAGCTCGGAGGATATGATGGGAGACTTTATACTTGCCCATCTCTTCGGTGCAGCGGAAGCCTTGTAGTCTGCGAATTCAGTCTTAAACTAAATCAAATCAACCTCTGGGTGACGCAGAGATGACCGGATTCGCAAGACGCAGGCCAGATCTTCCACACAATGCTACAGACTAAAGACTTGGTGTAAGCCGTGGGGCTATGATTGGACGCGGGGAAGGAGGGGCGGAAGCGGAACCAGTACACGAACTACCAAGAGCCGATCTAGTTGACAAATCTTGTGGTTGTGTGAGTTTATCTCCGTGGCAGCTGTAAGCCCGTCGCAGGATATCAAGAATACCGAGGCAACTCCGACAAGATTACTGACTATGTAAGCTTCCATCCGACATCGAGGATGTTTATCAAGGTCATCTGGTGCTGACTACGACATGTTGGTAAAATTGTGATGCATACTACTGACCGATGTTCTAGGCGAACAACGAAGCATTTTGAAGCCACCCTCTGACGAACAACGATGTAGGACTGCCGCCATGCTACTGCACGAATCTTGAACAGCTAATACATCAAGAAAACCTACAGATTGTCAAGTGTTGTCTGCCTCATGCATGTGCGTTCGAGTTATTGACGCTGGTGGTGACCCCTTACTTGCAAAGTGGTGATCCTGACGTGAACTAAACCTGAAATACATAAGTCGCTCCAATGCTGTTGCATTTGGCACTCTTCCTCGGAATCATCAGCCTTTGAATTTCGACCAATTTCTCGCCTGGCTAATTACTTAGACTTAGGAAAGTAGACAATGTCGCCGTCACACACAAGCAAGAGGGGCTCTGCGGCTTCTGAAGGTAACAAATTGCAAAGAGTAGAAGTTGGACTGCATCGCCAAAATATCAAGTCTGCGTTGCAGCGGCGCATTCCTAAAGGGTGTGTTGAGGTTCGGTGGTACTACCATCATGTCCAGAACGAGCTCAGCTATTTGACAACGATTCGTAAAAGATCTCGAGAATGAGACTCAAAATCTAGAACCCTGATCAAGCTCTCTCCCAATTAATGATAACCCTCGCAAGCCCTGTCTGAAGCACAAACGGGTCCCATTTTCATAATTTGTCTTGGTAGCCTCCTCCTTACCAGACACTTCTTCTTATTTTGTCTCTCCCTCGAGCCACTCCACTCCTCAACCGTGAGATCTATGTCCCTCACAATCACAATGTATCCCCCTAGTTCTCGACGAGTCGCCACGCTATCTCCTCGCATCCCGCTTTCGAAAATCCTCGTCTTCGGCGCCACGTTCATCGCAGCTGGTGTCTTCCTACACAGCATCACAAGACTGTACTCGATCAGGAGTCCCCTCCGTATCATATCCCATCACTCGAGCGCAAGTACATCGACTGTTAGCGATGCGTTCCGTATACTGTTCGATCAGATCCGGCTTCCTGTCGATGCAGATTCGTACACTGATGAATATGGCGAGGCGTTTCCCATTTCGGAAGATGGGCCGTACTGGGTGGAGCCACTCAAGAATAGGATATTGATTGTCGACACTGATACGAGGATTCCACAGGGGGAGAATGAGCTTTGGCATGAGGGGCGCATGAATTGGGATACGATTACAGATACGGGGGAGGGCATGATTAGTGCTGGGCAGATGAACCATTTCCTTTACGGTATTCCATCCCAAGATTCCTGCATGAATGCTGCCTCTGACATATCTATGCGGTCACACAGCTCAAATCCATGGCTACGATTACCGGTAAGCAGGAGCAGAGTAGGTTACTATTACAACTTCTTAGCTGACATGTTTGCAGTAAGTCTTCTCATCACAAAGTAGATAACTCTGGTGTATACGATCCTTTATCCCAAGCACCCAGATACGACCATTTTAAACCTCCTTGCCACCTCCTCGCAATCCCTTCGCTCTACCCCAAGCAAGGCACCCAAAACTTCACCACCAACCCACTCCCCTCCACCTCCCAACATCTCACTAACCCCCCCATCCCCAGGCTTCCTCCACACCTCCCTCCGCGAAGACATGGACCCCACCTGGGTCAAACCCTACATCTTCTCATCCCTCCTCCCGCACTACCAATTCGTCGTCTTCGTCGACGCCGACGCCACCTTCTCGCACCTCGAAGTGCCCCTCGAATGGATGTTCAACCGCTGGTCCATCCGCCCCGACACATCCATCGCCATGCCGCTCGACGTGCGCCAAATCCTCGGCGGCAACGACCACGTCGGCGTCGACGATAAAGGAAACATGGAGCAGAATTCCGGCGTCATCATCGCGCAAAATCTACCGTATACGTTCGAGATGCTCGAGGCGTGGACCGAGTGTCCGACGGAGAAGAGGTATGAAGGGTGTGGGCAGTGGCGGCATGAATGGAGTCATGAGCAGAGGGCGTTTGCGCTGTATATTCGCTACGACTTTAATCCGAATGGCACGAATATTGTGGAGATCCCGTGCAAGGAGGCGATGGGATTTCCGGGCTTGGGGGATCTGGGGTGGATTGCGGATAATTGTACGGGACAGTTTATTAGACATCATACGATTGCGAAGCAGAAGGTGAAGAGAAGCACGGAGCTGCCCATGTTGCAGGCTTTCACGGATCTGGCGAGGAAGGAATTGTTAAGGAATAGGGACGTGTATCTGGTAGATAATACGCGATCGGCTGAGGTGGATACTGAGGAAGCTCTCGTTGTCGAAGAGTAGCTCGCTCGCGCGGTGTGAGAGATTTCGCTTTCTGCTTGCGTCGGCGGGCTCCTTTGTCACCTTTGCGATGTTGACCTAGTATAATGTGTCCTACGAGAAGATAATTTCACCACTGCTACCGGCGTGTGGAAGACTCAAAACGAAAGAAATGTATTTTGCGGCATATGTGTGTACTAAATACTGTACTGACAGACTATGAAAACTTGAGAACGCGGACGACACGACAGATGGGCCTCCAGTATGCGTTTCGACCAGCACACTCGCATCGTGACAATCGTTCGATAATGAATGACAGTAAGATACAGTATGCGATTTGAGACAGGACCAAAACATGAGCGAGATAGACGACTAATCACTCCAACTGCCAAGGTTGGTGGACGAGATGGGGGATCCCACGTTGTCGGCGTACAGTGTGCCGATGTTGCCTTGAGGAGCGTAATTGCAGACAGTGTATTTGTTCAGTCGAGATCCTGACTGGCCGTTGACGACCATGGCGGTGCCGCAGTCCAGTGAGTAGCAGCCGACGCCTGTTGTGGACTTCCAGAGTATCTGAGTCAGATGACCAACCTGGTGGAAGGTGGTGTCGTCTAAGCTGGCCTCGCCATAGTGACCGTCCATCGCTGGGAACTCGCTCTTATACCAGCTCTCCGTGATGCCTGCCGTGACGTTGAAGTTATTGCCAGACACGGTGAACAGATTCTGTCCCTGGCCAGCGCCATCTGGGACGTAATGCTCAAACTTGCACGTCTCGGCTGCGATTTGAGCGTTGCGCGCACAATCATCATTCCAGATGAGTTCACCGGCACCGTGGTTTGCGCGAGCTTGGTTGTGGTGGAACAGAATGGCGTTCCGGTACTCTTGTCCAGAGCCCACGTTGAGGTTGGCCTGAGAAGGCCCAGACACGTGAGCTGGTCCAACATTGCTAAGGGGCGGTGCAGGAGACGCTGATGGCGCAACAGAGGCAGCACTGGACGGAACATCGGCGACCGTCGGACTGAGTGCAATGCCAGAGGAGACGGCAGCTGAAGAAACCATGGAGGTAACGGGGGGCTGCAACGAGAAGGACGGCAAAGAAGTAACCCCAACACCCCCAGACGAGAGAGTGGTAGTGGCAGAGGAGCTTCCAGGTAACGGAGCCAAGGTTGCACCGGGATCTCCAGCTGTGACGGTGACGATGACAGTGGAGGTTACGAACTGGGTCTCAGTGAAGATGCGGGTGTAGGTAGCGCGCTTGTGCAGGTGAGGGCTAGCCAAGGTGCCTGCTGCCAAGGCAGAGGCAAGAAGAATGGAGTGATGCATTGTTGATGATTTGCAAGAGCCTGAGGTCTGTGGTAGATAGAGACAGTCGATGTGGGATGTGAGCGACTGCAGCAAAAGTTAGACTTGACTGTTCGGGTGGACTTGGATGAGTGTAAAGCATGCTGCTTTATACCTGGCAGTCATGTTGCCACTGAAGGTGGAGGCTATGGCGTGCAGGGACGGCAATGAGGTGATGACTTACGTGACGGTGTCCACGGAGCCGCTATATCGTGGGAGGCGACTGAGACAAAGGCTGACGATCTGACGATGCTTGACACAGATGAAGCGATTGTGGGTGGTCGGAGAGGATTACAGAAACGGAGTTGATCGACGATGTGAAAGTCGGGCGAAGCAGGGCTGTTATAAAGGCGAGATGAGCTGGGCTTTGGGGAAGGCACGATTGCAGCGAGCGGAAATGACGCACTGTGGGTCTCAAGGATATTGCAGTCGCCGTCAAACGGTGAGAGAAGGTGGCAGCAGAAGCAGACGCCTGGAACTGTGGCGTTGGCGGCAGGCGTCACGGGTTAGTCTCGTGGATTCCGGCCATTCTGACTGTGGTCCTATAATCCAGCCTTTATACACTGTGAATGAGTGCAAGACGAAGAGCATGGCCGAGGAGGAGCGCAACCAGACACGCTCAACATGATTAGCGTCAGGAAGAGAAAATTCCAGTAGTAGTTGAGGTGAAGGGCTCGGTCTGCACTTGGTAAGGACTCGATGAGCGAGGCAGGAGCAGACGATTGGTGAAGCGACAGCTCGCGTGGCTGATCGTTTGCAAGTGCTGCGAGCAGGGAAGGAGCACCGCTAGCACGAATGCCAGATGGGAAGGCGTTGACTGCTCACGTGCACCGTCTAATTTGGCCGTGTCACATTTTCCGCTGATTTAGACATCTATTCCCAACGCCTTGCCGAAACCACTACATGTGCTGCTGCATTCATCTGCGCCAACGGTCACCCACGACAATCACAGTCTCGCAACTATCATCTCTTGCAAGCACTCGGTACATTGAGTGTGCGCTGACATGATGTCAAGCACTCTGTATGCCTGCGTGACAAGTTTCACAGCACGCAATCTCACAACGTCTGTACAACCGATTGAGACAAACACTACTGGTTAAATAAACGTCATCTGCTCGGTGGGATCCATCGTCCAGGAAGGCAAACCTCGTTTCGAGTTCTGAACGACTTCTTTTTGGTATCGAAGAAGCATGAATTCGTCCTAGCTTCGGACAAGTTGACATTACCGTCGCAGTCCGCCTTCACATTCGACGGCAGCAGCGATGAGGTGGCGTGTTATTCTTCAGCCCTACAACAAAGACATTCGTTTACGCGCGATATGATTTGGAGCACTCGTCGCTTTAGGATCGTCTCCTCAGTATCGGCACTCGACATCGATACCTGACCTTTATCTACACCATGTTGTAGTCACTTGAATTATGAAGCAGCACCGTCCGCCAATGTGCAGGCAGAATCCGTCCAACATGAAGTTACAGCATCGAAAATCTTGGAACCGCAAACAGCTTCCATGTTGAATTGCCACGGCTGCCGCCACATTCTTTGCCTTTTCTCAACAGAGCGTCCTCCCTGTCGGCAAAACGTCCCTTTGCGGCACCGACCACATCGCCAACATCGCGCGTGCCGGAAGCCGCCCAATCCTAGCTGACAGGTCTCTCCACGCGGGACTTGCATGTAACCTCAGGTCTCGGAAATGGACATGATGTTCACTCAACCGGAACGCCACGCCTGTCATGCTCAAAGCAGGCAGACAGGTGGATCGACGCCCAGTACTAAACCCCGAGACGTATGGAGATGAAATGTCAGACAACACGCGTGGTCCATTAAGGACGTAGCACAAGGAACTCGGTGCTGCTTTTGCTGCCGCAAACAGTTTGCCTGTGAGGCCGAGCATCATACACTTCGCTCACGATTTGACGCCGAGGCGAGCACGCGCCAACATGTCACTCGCTTTCCAGTGCAAAGGCGAAGACAGACCAGAGCGAGCTTACGACATTGCATTATTTCTATTCTTAAGATCCGGCGCGTTGGGACGACTCAGTGGAGGATCAGTTGGCACTTGTCTTTGTTGTCAAGACAGATGTGCCGGAGCCGTCGCCGTATCCTGACACGCGAGATGCCATTCCCCAAAGGAGGACTGAGGTGCGAGAACTTCTCGAGTTCTCGGGGAATTGACACGTTTGACATCGAGCACCAGCGTCGGACAAGAAGCAGCCGCATGACTTCTAGATGCATTCACGATCGCCAAGTTCGTGGTGTGGTAAGTTAGCTGTAATTCATGCTTTCGTATACACCATCAAACATTGACTACCAATATCCTCCCCTCTTCCCAATATTTCCATGAGAATCACACCTTCGGCACAGCATCCGCCAGCTCTCCCATGCCCATGCCCAACTCTTCCCTACACGCTCCACCTTCACAAACCATAACCCCTTCCCGGCCCGCATCCATGCTCTTGACAAGCGGATTCCGCTGCTTCAACCAATCTCCTGCGTCCGCAGCAACGCGACTAATCGTGCTCAACCCTGCAGGCTTCGCACGATACCGCTTGAGCCACTGCTCGACCTTGTCCCCTCTACCCGTGATAACAACATGCTGCATGCCAAGTTTACCAGCCACAACCGCGTCCAACATACTCGGGAAGAGGAACGGATGCTGCATAATCTCCGCCTCAAACGCACTCGTCGTCTCCTTTGCTTTCTTCGTGTACTCCTCGTCCTCGAGCAACGCACCAAGGCGATTCAGGTTCCGCGCCGACACGCCATTCGTGCCGGGCTCAGCATTGTCCATGCCGTCCTTTAGCCGCATGATGAGATCTGTTTGGTTCTCGGGCGTGGAGAAGAAGCCTAGGCGCTCTTTATCCCAGAATAATCTGAGCTGCGACTTTTGGAGCTCGTCCGCCCATTGCAGATATGACGTGTTGAATGTGGCTTCGTAGAGGTCAATGAGCCCGGAAATAAGGTATGCGTAGTCGTCTGCGAAGCCGGGTGCGTCGCCTCGTCCTTCGCGGTAGACGCGCGTCAGCGTCGCGTCCGAGGAGGTGTAGAGCTCTTTTTGGATGAAGGACGCTGCTTTTTCGGCGGCGGCCATGTATCGTGATGAGCGCTCCGCGTCTTGTGAAGAGAGCACCGAGGCTGTACGAGCTAGGGCTCCAATTGCGAGTCCGTTCCACGATACTACGATCTTGTCGTCTAGGGCTGGCCGAGGGCGTTCCTTGTTCCGGTGGTCTAGGAGTTTTTGACGACCTGTGCGAAGGATATTCTGTACCTCATCTTCAGACAGACCAAACTGTTTCGCAAGATCTGTAGGTGTGTTGCTGTTGATCGCCAGCACGTTTTGGTTGATCAACTCGTCATGTGCATCGTGTTCTGGTGCCACGTTGCCTTCGTCCCGTACGTTGTAGTATCGTGCGAGTACTTCGGCGTCACGATCTCCCAGTATCTCTTGGAATTCCTTCAATGTCCACACGTAGAACGCGCCTTCTCGCTTCTCTTTATCCGAAGATCTGTACAGCGAATCCGCATCCTCGGATGAGAAGAAGCCCCCGCTCTCCGCATGCATTGGTAGTGTCGTGAGGTATGTCGCGATGTCGTGGACAGCTTCAAGCAGATCAGGTCTCTTTGTCGCAAGGTATGCGTCGAGATACACCGGCAGTAGTTGTGCCTGATCGTACAACATCTTCTCAAAATGTGGTAAGCTCCAGTCTTTCGTCACAGAGTATCGTGCGAAGCCATTGCCGACTTGGTCGTGGATTCCACCCTTGTTCATCTTGTCAAGCGTTGCAAGCACCATTTCTTGCGCCGTAGCGACATCTTCGGCACCCAGCACCTGCGCTATCTGCTGAGGGTACGACTTCAGCTTCAGAAGGAAGTGGAGGTTGGACGGCGTGGGAAACTTGGGTGCGCCCCCGAAGCCTGCGTGTGCTTGATCGTATCGTCTCTTGAAGTGCTGCACTGCGTTAGTCGCAATCAAGACGTGCAAATTCGTTGAAATGGTACCTCATATGCCTCGTCAAGAAGCTCCAAGTCGAGGTGTTCCTGTGCTGCTCCGTCCTTGCGGCTAATGTTGCCATCCTCTGCAAAGTCTCGAAGCTGAGCCGTGATCTCTTTCGCAGATTCCAGGCAGCGTTCTCGCTGATTCTGCCATACGTCTCGAATCTTCTCGAGTATGCCGACGAATCCGGGATGACCCTCCATGGCCATGGTCGAGCCTGGGCCTGGCCAGTACGTTCCGCCGAATATAGGCTCGAGGTCAGGCGTGATGAAAGCGTTGAGAGGCCATCCACCACCTCCTGTAGTGGCCTGAACATAGTTCATGTATATGCGATCCACGTCTGGCCGCTCTTCGCGGTCTATCTTGATCGGAATGAAGCTCTCATTGAGGATGTCCGCCACTTCCTGGTTCTCAAAGCTCTCGCGCTCCATGACGTGACACCAATGGCACGCGGCATAGCCTATACTGATGAAGATGAGCCTGTTTGACTTCTTCGCAAGCTCGAGTGCTTCTGGTCCCCATATCTGCCATGCGACGGGATTGTTCATGTGTCCACGCACATATGGACTCCGACTCTCACTCAACCGGTTCGTGAGCCTCAGCCCGTCACCCGAGGACGTAGAAGTGGCCGATGCCTTTTGCGCCGCCATCCTAAGTATAGTCGTGTGGAGCTGGCGCACTCTCGCGCGAGGTGAGCTCTGTGAAGCCGGGGCTATCTGGGGAGATGTGCGACGTGGAGTGGCAGTCGCAGTCGTGGCGATGGTTCGAGCGGAAGAACACGGTCCTCTAATGGTGAATCGCACAGGAGGCATACAACGGCGGAGTTATTCGCGAGGCTGTATGGCTGCGCATAGTCATGGCGAAATGCGGCGAATATGTTCTAGATAACTCTCGAGCTCCGGCAGCCTTGCCGACGCCAGAATTGCCCCTCCCCCGCCATAGCTACGTAATCTCCGCGCCTATCAATGGCTATCGTCGTTGAACCCTGATTGTGCATATGTTTCTTGCATCTGACTGCAGCATTTTTTCATCTTATCGTCATCGGCCTTGCTACTTTTCAGCCTTAGCGGAACTTTTCCGTAAGCGTAGGCGCATTGCCAGATAGGGTGGACCGAACAAGACTGGTGATTGCACCATAATCGTTCCCGGAATCTCTCTACACATGTGATGATGGTGCGATCTAAAATTCTAGAACGATAAGCTCAGCTATCGATGCAAAGACTCGTCCATGGTCTTGGAACTTGCACCTCTGATGACTCATCTTGAGTTTTTCGCGGAAAGACAAGCAGCCAAGCATGCATGTGTTACCACCGATCATGCAGAAGACTTCAATAGCCGCTTACTGCTTCCATGATTGCAGAATAGCCAGGTGCAATTTTCTCCAGTATCAGACAGGACCACGCATCCTGCTCGATTTACGCTGACACAACTTGGCAACCGTCTCCAAATTAGAAACATTCGAGTCTCACCAACCCCGGGCTCGAGCTGTATCAAAGAAAGACATGCGCTACATACTCTCTCGGTCTCTATAGCAACGTCCACAATGCCAGGCACCAATTGTTATAGATATACTTGACCCAGTCTATATCTCCGACCGAATATTGGTCACATGAGAGCGCGATATTCTCCTCTCACATGCACCTCGTCGTCCGCGGTCCAGATCCCATCTCTACCCCAAACAACACACGCACAGAATGTCATCCGGAAGATTCTCCATCCTCCATCCCTGAAGCTCAACCAAACCCTACCCAAGCACTTGGAATATTTCATACTAATATACACCTTCCCAATCCGCAAACCTCCGCTCCGCAAACTTACTCTCCACCCGTTCGACATCCGCGCTCCGAATCCTTCGAACCAACTCTCTTACTTTACACAGTACTTACTACTCCGGAGTAGGCATCCAACCCACTTATTTTCTATTTTCTCCATTCCCTGCATTCCCCATCCCCCATCTCGCTCCGACAATCCATATCCATATCCAAACCGTTGCATGAATATGCTCGTCCTCCTCTCATCTCCACCATCACATCCTTTCCCCCCCAACTTAGACCCTGAAATCCCCCCTTCGTTCCCGAACCAGCACCCGCATAACGCCGATCTCGCCTCCCGTCAAGCGCCACGAAACAATTCCGCTGAATTTTCCTTTCCTTGCTTTGCCCCTCTCCGTTGCCGTGCGAATAATTCTCCGCTTCGGTAAGGACTAAGCAGAGAGAGAGAGAGAGGGTTGGCGGGTCTGCGGGAATGGTTCGTTTCACCATAAAAGCGCGTGAGCGCCAGCGGCGGAGTACACGGGGGCGGGTTGGTCCGAGCGCTGGGGAGGTCTTGCCGTTTCAGATTGTGGGAGTTGCGCATGTTGCTAACGGACACGAATGAACGAGTTGGAGATCCTGGGGGGCGATCAGAGGTGGATTTGGGTGAGTCACACGAGGGCTGCAGTGCTATTTACTCGGGATTGTTTGAGCCGCATTCATGGTGCGCTAAGGGGTTGGTAGTGAGTTTGATGCAGATGGACTGGAATGATTGATCTAAGTTGACCTCGTGACCTGCTTCTTCCCCTCCATCTACGGGCGTCGTGTGACATGCTGCTGCCCGGAGAACTTTTGACTTGTGGGGAAGATATTATGGGTAACGGAGACGCGAGGGGAATCAAGGGAAGAGGCCAAGCCACAGTCCGAGCACAGTTTGTTTCGGATCTGTTTATCGAGATTGCACAGATCAGCAGATTTGCGCTCCGGGGGCTGGTGGATCGGCACTGGATTAGCAATCCCGAGGAACCACAAGTGCAAGGCGACGGTGGAATGCGTGAGGGTCAAGTGTGACGAATTATAATCATTGGATTGGATATGTCGCATACGCTCAACGAAGCGTTTAGAAACTGCCGATGCGTATCCGCCAAAAAAAGAAAACGGTGCCTCTCTCTGCCTTGTGCCCCGCCATAGGTATCAGGTATCTCCTCCACAATTGCCCCTAGTAACATCCTGCCAACAAAAGAATAATCAAGTGGCTGTGGTTCGTCCCACTGCCGGAGAATAAAAATGTAGGATCATGAGACAAATAATGTGTCATGAAAGCCGACCCAGATTCCAAACAACGTATCAGCATCAATAGAAAAACCCTTTCCATCCTGATCCAGAGACATAGTGAAGGGTGGTATGTGCGTGCCAGAATTAAACAACAATTGTCGCTTTTGCAGGACGTTTGAAAAATAGCGTGCGCATGCGCGGTGATATAGTGCAACATATGGGTAATAATGGATGGCTTGAAGCGAGCCATAAAGCGTGCCAACAGGAAATGGACAAGCGAGAGTAGTGTCGAAGATATCTGCTTTACGCCGGAATGCGCCGTGGAACCAACAACGAAGAGTCAAAAAGAAAAGACAGGCTTAAGCCAGGATCATGAGTGGAACAGATCCCAGGCCCTCGCGCAGAGTCCAATGAACTCGTCCTTCTTCTTTTGCTGGGTGTCGGGAGAGTCACGGCCAGCGCCGAACGGTCCAAGGCGTGGCTGTTGGCGGCCGAGTGGGGGAGAGCCGTTGTCCTGCTCGTATTCGTCGCGGCCACGTCTCCGTGTGCTGCCACTTCGGTGGAGGTCAGCATGTGGTGCGTAGGCGGAAGATCCGGCCTGTTTAGGCATTGGCGATGGCGGTGTCGGTGGCTGGTGGCCGCCATAGTGTACAAGGCGGGGCAGGAGATCCTCACGGCCACCGGACAGCGATGCTACCGCTTCCTCGGCAGACTTGTATTCACGGGGTCGAGATGTCGGGGGCAGGGCCTGCTGGTGGTGGGGCGGGAATCCGGGCGAGGGCATTGGGGGCTGCACATTAGAGTGAGACGAGTGGCCCGGACTGCTGTTGTGGTAAGGATGCCTTGCTGTTCCGAGGGGCTCGGGGAAGACGTCTGAGATGGGTGGAAGACGGTTGCTTGTTTGCTGTGCAGGTACATGGTGGATGTGCGAGGTTTGCGAGAGGTTTGAAGGGCCGTTGGCGAGTTGCCTAGATGGCGGTGCGTTGCCCCGTAGTCCGGTGAAAGTCTGGTTGATGGGCGCAGATTGGATCACGCGGTCGTGGGCAAACTGCTGGGCAGTGGGCGGGGCAATAGAAAGGCCTGGGGGAGGTCCCTTCCTGCGTGACGTCTGGGGAGTCTTAATGGGCCGTCCGAATGCACCCGTCTCGCCGTGCCGCGGGGCATCGTCTTCAGGTCCAGGTCCCTTGCCGCCGTTCTTTTGGCGGGCCTCGATGATCTGCCGTTGCCGCTCTCTTACGTCGAGACTTCGCTGCAGCTGCTCACGCATGGTGGGGTCCTGGGTGTGGAAGCCAGGTGACAAGCAGGCAAGACCCATGTCCATGAGATTGGCGCTGCCCTGGCCCGCAGGCCTCGCGGTGAGGGCACCCGAGGAGTGGACGATGTTGTGGTTGGTGAGGTTCAGACGCTGGGGCCGATGGCGGGTAGTGGTGGGCATGTCGGGCGAGTCGGGCTCCTTCTTGACGACGATCTTGGGTGCTGGGCCGCGAGACCTGCTGGACGAGGGGCGGTTAGACATGACATCTCTGCGTGGTGGAGACATGGAGGAGGTGGGAGAGCCGGCGCTCGGGGGGCGGGCAGAAGAGGAGGAACGAGTAGAGAGACTAAACGACGTACGAAAGAGGTGAGCGCTTGCCATCGCCTCTGAATGCTGGTGCATCACTACTGGTGGAGGTAGGTGAAGCATCGTGTGGCAGTCTTGGGGCTTTGGAAGGCGTCACAGCGTGAGGAGAAGAAGTCGAGGGCGCGATGCTGGCATATACTCTGGGAGCCTTGGAGCCCGCAGTGTCCGGCGCAGGTGGTGCGGCATGCTGTGCAGGGGTGCTGGAACTCGCGACAACGGTGGCCATGGTCAAGGAACGGACGCGGCGTGGGCAGCGTGGCTCGGAGTGTCAAGTGGGAGGGGATTGTCGCAAGGTGCGCACACGTACTGTCCGAGGACTGCCTCAGCTAAGAGAATCAAGGGGGCAAGGTCCGCCAACGTTAAATTAGAGCCAGGCGTGCGTGGAGAGAGAGGGAGGAAGCGGGAGGAGGCCGTCGCAGAAAAGAAAGAAGACGTGCGGCCGGTGGTCCAGAAGACAGTGCAATTCTCACATACTTCTTAACCTTACTCAGACACCCGCGACGACGCCTTCCTGCTGGGTTAACGTGCTAGCACTGACACGACGCCGCATGCAAACCTACAAGGGGCGTGGTCAGTCAGACATGGGTGTTTTAGCGCCAGTTGGAAACGAGCCGACTCTAATCGCCCTTGGTGCGCCACTGCGTCCCGTCGTCGCTGGGCCTGTCGCCATCGCGCCGTCCATCTGCTGGAGACAAAGAATGGCTGCGCTGCTGCATCGCATCCAGTCAGCGCTGCGCTGCGGCCCAGCATGCGCAGCTCGTGCAGCTCAGCAGCCCTCGCCCGACACCACGCCAGCTGCGTGCGACGACGGCCCTGAGTGGCACGCCTGGTGCCAATACTCCGGCCTGGCGAATGGCAGCGATGAAACACCAGCCAGTTTCGGCGCGCCTCGAATGGCATGGCCGCTGGCTGCCGTCTCTTTTGGGACGCTCCTCTTGTGCCCCCGCTCGTCGCCCACGTCCACCACCACTTATTGGCCAGGACAGACCGTTCATGTGTGCGGCGTTTCAGCGCCAATTCCCAAGGCGCACTCGCACGTGAACGAAGCGCCGTCTGTTGGCAGTCGCTGGCCGCTGCGTGAATTGGTCCGCTGCGAAGTCTGCGCCGTTGCGACATTGACATTCATCCGGGCGCTGGTCGCTTCTGCGTGGTTGGCAGCGTTCACCCGGTCGTGGGAAATTCGCGTCACATGGTCGTGCTGCTTGCTGACTCTCCAGCCTTGGATGTCGTCGACTAGCCTCGTTGCGCTCCTTCCGCAGCGCTGCGAACGACTGGCAAAAATAGACCTGCCATCGCCCTCTCGAGTCAGGACCCTATAAGGACACCTCTGCACCCGCGTCGCGTCACAAGACACCACTACAAACAACACCTATAAACACGCACACTGCATCCATCTGCATCATGCAGCGACACGAGCCGAGAAACACGCTCATCTCCCACCCTGACTGACTGTCGCGAGAATCCCCATCGCCCTGTTTCATCGTGCTTGTCACCGCATCTTGCTCATTTCTTCAGAATGTGTCGGTGTGGATTCGCTCATGCGTACTCACGTCCCCCATCTCAAGCACATGCAAACCCTGCATCCCGCATCCCATCAACTGGCATCTGCCACGCGACTATAACCAGGACTACTCGCAACACGAGAAGCGACCACCGTTAACCCGGCTTGTTTCTTATTCTTCCAATATGCCATCGCTTCTGCTCGCCTACAAGACGTCCTTGCTCCGACCACACCAAGCACCCTTCATTTTCCCGGACCCTGGTCGATAGGTTGATCAGGTACGGCTGGCAAACCGCGGCCGCCACAGCAGATCTGGGTAATTTCACGCTCCCAAAGCGGTCGTCGGCCATTGCCCTTTCGATGCGGAACATGTGGGGTCTTGTCACTCACATGCATACAACCGAGCGACCGGGACAAGGGACTCGAGCACTAATGTCCACGCAGCAAGTGATCTGCTGGCGATCTATTTTGAGCCCGTCGTGATTGCTTTGGCGATGGCGCACTTTGGCATCCTGCCACGACCTCAACACTGGGATGGTCTAGAAGAATGCGCGGTACGTCTCGAGTTGAGCGCCTTGGCGTGATCAAGAGCACATTGCAGACAACTCGACCATGGTTGAATTCGTATAAATGAATTATCGCAGACAAACTCTGGTGCGGGACGCCACCTGCAGTACATGTCTCCAATGGCCCGCGCGCGGCAGACGTGGTAGCACTACCGGACCAAACATCCAACAGCCTCTATTCGACACAACAGCGACACCGCAGATCTCGCTTCGATGCATCGCTCGTATCTTGCAGTGGACACCATTCAGATGTTGTTCCGCGTGCTCTGACAATTCCCCTCGGCTGTCTGCAGCATGTCCCGCACCATTCTGCAGTGCACTCATCCACACCCCACCTCCATATTGAAAGTCTACATGCTGTGCACAGCTCGTTGCGACTATTTGAACGCTGTCCTACGTTCCCAAAACACGCTGCAATGGCCGCTTCAAGCCGACCATCACCGTTTCAAGCATGTAAAGGGTCGACTGCAGCGTTGTACCAATAACTGATCTTCACCCGCAGTCGCACGAGATGCGGGACACTCTGCACGTCGACCGTTTCGAATGACGTGCAGCTCGAGGTGCAACAGCACAAGTGATCGCTCACCTTGAGGGTTTCGAAACAGTAGCTGTACACCGTGCAATGCGAATGCGAATCAAACATCGTTTCCAATGCGGTGCTGACCTCAGCACTGTTCCTCCATTGCATATATGGTACACTCCGTCTCACGCATGGTTTGAAGATTGTACTACTACTTCCGCACCTCCTAGGTACGACATCGGAGGATTTCCTCAAAACGCTCTCTGTGCGACTGTGGGTGCGCACGTCCGAGCGAGACACCACAGCTCGCGTGCGGGATCTACATATACGGTGTCGTAATCTTCGCGCAACGCGATAGATTGTATCACTTTCCTGATACTGTGGAACAGCACCTTTGGGCGAGAAGAATTCATGAGATACTGTCAATCACGTGACGACATTCTCCTTCAGGGCTCCCGTCATCTGGGGAGGAGTATATCCTGTTGAATGCATGCACATGCGGCAATTCGATGGTACATGGAAACGCACATGAGTCAAGCCGCGCACCCACTTCCGAGTGATACACTGCGGAAGGCCACCAACGATGATGGTGATGGAAGTGGATCAACTTGAATCCTCTTCAAATTGCACCACCAAACCGAAAGAGTCGACCGTGCGTGAGGCATCGCAGTACACCTCTGGTACCATATTTCCACCAAAAGTACTGCAGTGGATTGTTTCCATGAAGATGTCTCTCAATCTACCCATGACGTACGACAGGACGATGTATCAAGGTTGCTAATCTGAACTCAAGTTGTGGTGTCACATACACCTTTGGCTGAAGGTAATTGATTTGACATGTACGGCGCTTCACTACATATTGGCAAGTTGCTGCTTCTCGTTAAGAGCACAAGTATTCACCAGTTCAACTTAACCTTTTCATTTCATGGCGCAGGTTTGAGATGATACACTCGATATCTTGCTCGCGCTATTGTCTCTTCACTGACCTACTTGCGAGGAAGGTAAGTCGTCTCCAAGATCGTAGTGAAGGTCACTTCCAAGCTATCATATATCAGCATCTACGAGCGAATCAAGCTTGACCTTTGCAGATACGTACATTATGATTTTCTTTGGATCTAAGGTCAAGATCAGAGGCCCCGCAAACGCCTCCTATCCAAGGTGCAGGTTGGCTGTGGGTGACATATTCCGTTCTTTGGTATTATATCACTTCACTGCAGTCATGCACAGGCTGCAACAGTATATATAATCATACAAGGCTGAGATCAGCCCAGTGAAATGGAAGAACAGCTTCGATGAAGCCAACGCAGACCATCGACATGATCCTGCCCGTCTAGGACACAAAACCTTGTCTGTCTCCGCTGTCCAGCTCAGTCCTTGCATCATCTCCAAGCCCCTTCTAGTCGCTGTCCTCTCCATCCATTGCGGCTTCGAATTCTAGCACATCCTCTCGCCGCAGAACCACATCAACGGCTTCCCCTAATGCGAGCGTATCCGCCCATGCAGTATGGTCAGGGCTGATGCTGGAGCTGGGACAAAGGACTCTGTGGACATCGCCGAGCTTGTACGATGGGAGATCGGCCATTGCCATAAGCAGCCTCCCAAGATGAAGCGGCTGGGAGTGCGCGTTCTGAATTGTTGTTCCGCCAGCAGCGCATTTGAACCACCAGTCGCCTCTTGGCTGCATAATATAATCGCCAATCTCCTCGATGTTGAGCAGGCGGGACACGCTGATCATATCCAGTGTGCTCCACCAAGAAAGAACATGTGTCGTGGGCGCTGGCGCAGGGGATTGGGTGCCTGTCGCACGTAGCGCTGTGCCGATAGATGTTAGCGGTACACCCTTCGTTACTTTTGAGTGGTATGTACTGTGGACAGACGACGCCCAGTGGTTGAAGATGTGTCCTGTCGTGTGGTTGATATCAGACCCTTCGTACAGGACTGTCGATGATACAACCACACTTCAGTCATGATATCTCCAAACGCTCATGTCAAATAGAGCTAGCGCGCAGTTCTTCACCATCCCAACCTCGCTGTCTGTGATGAGAAAATTGCTTCCATTTGCGATCTCGCGCAGTTTGAGTAGATACCCAACCTCTGTTGACGCGGTTGGTAGCCGCCAGCTGGATATGGCGAGGGTGGGGAGGATGCATGTGTCGTACTGCACCGCGCGTTCGTGGTGCCATTTGCATAGACACGAGTTCTCGTATGGAGCGAGACGGCACTGCGCAAAAGCTGTGCATGATGGCCTGTCGTCCACGCAACGCGATGCGTTGATATACCTTGATTCCCAGAAGAAGCCCGTCTTATCAGTAGATAGGAACTTGTGAAGTGTGCAGATGGTTCCGTCCTCGGCTTCGTCGTCTGTTTCATCATTTGCGGCTTGTCCATTTCGCGATGGAAGACCCATGAGGGTTGTCGTGCGGGGAGACACTTTCCATGCTGGACCATTTCTGTCACTCTCGCCTCAACATAGCTCGTCTTCGAGGTCGATGTCATTGATATGTAAGCATTCGAACATGCTCACGTCGTTGTCGCTTCCAGTTACGGATGCCCGGCGTCACGTAGATATGATGCGTTGTGTAAGGATCGCCATGTCGCAATAGGCTTCCCAGCCAAGATGCAGGTCTGCTGTGCGTGATTTACTCCGCTCTCACGTGTTGTACCACTCTGCTGTAGTCATGTACGGCGAGAAGTAGCAGATGTGGTCGTATAGCGGCATCCCTGACCCAGTAACTCTGAAGAAGAGGTTGGAAAGGGACATTGCTGACCACTCAGCCTTGAGCATGGCATCTGTGACAATGCGGTTTGGTTTGGCCGCATAAAAATTGAGTTGCGGGATCTGTACCTCGTTCTTGGCGTTCCTTTGGAGGTCGAGGTTGTGGAAAATCCTCATGAAGAGGGGCAGTATCGTCGATGTGCTGTTCTTGAATATGATCAACAGGGCGAACACGGGTCGCTGATCGATGGAAGAAATGCCTGACACTAGCGAGATTGGTGTGACTCTCGCGATGCACGTCGCGCCGTGGTGTAGGATCTGTGCTCCAAACAGGTAGTATGCAACCTGTTCCATGTTTACGCGCGCAGGTAATGTAGATGTGTCGCTCCCTCTGAGACATGTCTCTACGCTCATGGACATGCATCTCGGTAAATCCTGGAATGCTGTACAGTAGTTCCTTTCAGTTCCGGTGAAGGGTTCGATTATGTCTGACAGTCGGGAGATTGTCAGGCCATAGAGGGGCTTGAGATTGGTTGGGTGGATGGTGTAGCCATCATTGACACGTTGACAGTCGGGGGTGGTATCGACCAGATTACGTACTCTAAAATGAGGGATTGGGTGCTGATCGTGCGTGAGCTCGTGGTTGGGTATGTGCGATGTTGGACTCTCAACATTGACATATCTATATGTCTTGGAGCGTTGCTTTAGCATCTTGGCATGCGTGTAGATCGTATGTGAAGAACGGAGGCAACCTCTTTCGCCAAAGAGCTTGATTGTCTTGGTGGATGCTGCCATTACAGAACATTGAGGAAACATCGCCTCCAAACCATGTGTCCGATACAAGTACTTACCTCTGTAAAAATAAGACCGCACGACGGGCATACCACACCGTTGTTCTTTGTGAAGTATACTCCTGCAGGGCATACATGTTGTCGTAGCATTGTAATGCGCTGGTTCTTCTCTCCTTGCATAGTCTCGTTGCAATGACCACACATCACGTAAGGCAGATTGATGGCGAGCTTCTGGACAAGCGAAAGCATGCTCTCCGCAATCTTCGTGATATTTTGCTTGCTCAGTTCGCTCATCAAGCTGATAAGTGGTAGCCCCATGTGAATCATGCCCCATGTCGTGAGTATGGTAGCGACCTGATCACAGTCAAGCGTGGTAGCATCGAATGTGCTTCTCTCGCTTGGTGGAAGTGGTGCTGGGTAAAAGCATCTCCAATCAGCATTGTGGGCTCCAAGGAGCTGGTTTTTAGTGATGCACCCTACTCGTTATCTGAACAATTATAACGCTTCTAGGAGACTCTAAACAAGAGTTTATGTGATATTAAATCTTAGTGAAGCATCCTGATATCTCTTACAAGTAATATTCTATCGTCTGATCTTATAATACACCATCGTAGTACTCCCGGAAGAGTCGTAAGATTTCAGACCTCGTGTGCGGTGCATCACCCAAAACTAGCTCCTTCGTAAAGTCTCGGATGAATACCCTGCCGTTGGTAAATCGAAAAGCCGCGCTGTTTATTGATACAGATCTGAGAGACGCTGTACCAGGTTCGAGGTCGATGACCACCAGTACTACGATTATGTTCTGAGATACCATGTATTTGGGTTGCGATATGATGACAGCTTGGTATGCCTGTGGCATTCGGGTGTCGGAGATGTCTTTTTGTTGCATCATCTTCGCGTTGTTTATTCTTGGTCTTGTTGCGCTTGGCTCTGGAACGCTTCGATCTTGTCTGGTCATTCAGGTCGACGATCTGTCCGAAAAGCTCGAGTTCGGTCTCCCATACATATGGTCCATGTGTCACGATGTGTTTCGTGATCTTGTTGACGTCTCTATGCGACGCGAAGATCTTGCAGATTGGACACATCATGTGTTCTCTCATCCATTCGACAGCATATTCGGCGTTGTCGAATTCTGACAGACGCGACGGTTGTTTGTTAAACCCCATCTGTGGGCGGAATATCTGCTTCGGGAGTGGATAATGTTCGGGTAGAGCGACGATCGATGCGCTGGTCCTCACGGGGTCTTGGTCATCGTCGTCGTCGCAGCCATGCTTCTGTTGTCCCATGTCTTGGAGCGCACCGCCGCCGGCGACGTCTGTGGAGAGGCTCCTCAGCTGAAGACCAACGTTGTGGCCACGCTTCTGTTGCCCAGTCTCTTGAAGCGCAGCGCCGCCGGCGATGTCGGTGATGCTTGCAATCTCGTCTCTCAACCCACCTTGGTGTGTTCGCGTCGGCTGCTGCTGGTGGTGTAGTTTTCGTTGTGTGGTCAATTGCTGGATGACCGGGACGATCTTGTTGGTGATCGCGTCTTGGAGCTCGCGCAGCCGTGCTGTGAGTTGCTGATTCTGTTCTGCTTGAATCGCGCACGTCGTTTCGAGGATATGGATTCGCCGGTGGAGGTCGGTTGTACCTAGGTACTCTAGGGTGTCTGGGGCAGGGTCGGCTGAGACGGACGGCATGATGGCCCCAGGTGCAATGGCTAGTGACTGAAAGAGAGTGAAGGTAAAGGTGACGTAAGAGGGAGGTTGTATAGGAACGCGTCGACTGAGAGAGTATGTGAGAGGAGTGCAGCGCGATATATGCAGAGTGCAGATGGCATGCACCTTCTCACGGTAATGGTCATTCTTGCGTAGTGGGCTTCGAACACATACACGTAAGTATTTGAACAACCTGACAAGCTTTCTACTTTCTCACGTTTTCTTTTCCCATATCAACTATGACGAATACAGCATCTTTCAGATTGCAGATGCTAGGATAGCTGAGAAAGCCGAGAGTCCGGAGAGGGTAGAGAGTCGGAATTTGAGTTGACTAGCTTGAGTGGTGGTAATATGAGAGGGTTCTTACACGAGATGTCTTTCGGTATATGACATTCAATAGTAGGATTCTTGGGCGTTGAAGCTTTGGTAGTGTAACGGTTTCTCGATTTTAATGGGAGTTGAAGTTGGCTCTTCTGCGCTTATTTGAGTCCAAATCTAGAACAATGACGAGCTTTCAGATGATAGTTTCTAGTGCTTCGGAGTATTTGGCAAATTCTCTTTTGCTGTTTAGGGATCATTTCAAGGAGTAATGTTAAACGTCTTGAAGTACAGACAATCTTGTGCCGAGATTCATCACTCTATATGTCTCCATCCGCTGCTCGATGTCATGGCCACTCGTATCAAGAACCGTCAAGGTCTTATTCATCACGTGTAGCTAGCAGAGTATTCAAAGTAACCCGTCAATTGGTCGTCACAATAGTATAAGTACAACATCGGAGTTCGGCCCCACAAACCGTGACTCGCTCAACCCCGCTCCTGAAAACTCTTCCAGCAACCATGTCAGTAATATGAAGACCAGAGACCGGAAAGCGTGTATGTTGCCTGCTTTCGGTTTATGTCCAAAACATTGTATACTTTAGGTACCAACTAATTTCCAGCTACTGCATAATCAAGCAACAACAGGTCGCTTAGCTCAGTTGGTTAGAGCGTGGTGCTAATAGGATTTCGCATCCTCGGAATACGCCAAGGTCGCGAGTTCGACCCTCGTAGTGACCATTCTTTTTGCGCTGCTTGCTTTTTGGAGTTGTTGGGGCGTTGTGGTGGTGGTTTGGGGCTGGTGGACGTCGAGGCGGAGTCAGGGGTGGGAGGACGCAACAGCACGACCACCAAACTCCATAACCCATTACGGAACCTCAAATCGACTAGTGAGGAATTGCATTGTTTTTGCGCGCAAGAGGAAAGTTTCTTTTTTTAGTGAAGATTCTTGATGGGTGACTGTTGGGTCGAGTGGCATCTTCCTGAGGGCTGTCATTGAGGATGACAACACATACAGTGGCAGTTGGTAGCGGTGTACTCCAACACAAGTGCAATCGGTGTGGCTATGCTTGCGATGAAGCAAAGCGGTTGCTCAATCTCTGAAGCCACAGTGGCCTCCATCGAAGCTCATTGGTGTACGTCAAGCCACTCGGAAATGGTTGAGGCTGAGCGATTCGAGGCTGAGTGACTCAAGTCCAATACTTTGACGTAGACACCGGCCTTCATAAAGACGGCAGTGACCACTACAATCCACCATTGATGAGCACTATCTCGGCTGTCCTACATATCTGTTAGTGCTAATTGAGTGTTCCACCCAACCTGCTCGCAACCTCAATTATCCTCTGCACAACCTGTTCAGCCTTGCGCCATAACCGCCTTGATAACGCAAACAAAACCATTGTTGCCCTGAAGTTCCATTATCATGACCGACCCTCTCAGCGTCACAGCAAGCGTGGCCGCTGTGGTCACAATTGGAGTCGAGATCTCGGGATCGCGAAAGGACTATATCAAATCGCCGACACCATGGGATCCGCCGGCCGAGAAGTCTGCGTCTATGCATCCGACATACAGCTCATGAGCAGTGTCCTCGAAGGCATCAGCGACCAACTCCACAAGAAAGCGCGACAGTCCTGGTCCAAAGCGGAACGGGTCATCGAAGACATCCTGGCCGTGTGTAACGAGATTCTGAAACCCATGAACGAGATCCAAACAACGCTGTTGCCACTGCTCCAGAGGTACAAGGATAGCAATAAGAAACTGCGGCAAGTTGGCGCGCGGGTATGGTGGTTCTTCAAGTATAAGGAGAAGATGTTGGCGTATCGACAGAGCCTTCAGAATCTGAACATCACCCTGAACACACAGCTAGCAGCGATGAACCTGAACGCAGCTACTTCGACGACGATTAATATTAGGTATGTATATCCGAAGAAGTGTTGGAGTACTCTGACGAGGTGGCCAGTGTGCAGCAATCTTCGCTGGAGCTATGCGTTGGAGAAGCGAAGAGATTACTCCAGGACAGAACGCAACCACAGCTCACATACCAAGATTCTCCCCAAGGAAGGGCAATCACTGGTGGTAGCGCGTCCACGATTCGCTCCTCCTCCAGGGCTAGTAGCGCTATGCAGGACCGGGCGGAGTCCATACCTGGACCTGACACGTCTGATCTGTACGAAGATGCCGAAACCGTGCAACAAAACGCCAGTGTTCCACACGGCGATGACATTTCCCAGGCCCTTGTACTGTATTCCGCCCAAGAGCACGGCTTTTACGATGGCGTCGATGGCCTGGACGTGGACGAGGTTGTCGAAGTCGAGAGCACGATCTTGGGTACCCTGGAGAGCACATCAGGCAGTTCCACGCAAGAGATCTGGGAGGACCTGGGCACCGTCCTTCGTAAAGTGGTCCGGCATGCTGAAGAAATATATCGCGCCTCGAAGGAGCCGGTGCCGACGAATGGACAGAGTTTAGCGACTGATGTGCGCACACTTCCAGTCTGCAGTGGCGATGGGAATCCCGCGTCTCGTAGTGCGCCTGTTGCGAGAGGTACGAATGGCGCTTTGAAGAAACCCGAGTCGAATCCCGCACCCGAAGAATCGATAAGGGTGAAGAATGTAGACGGCAGGACTTATCTGTTCCCATACAAGACAGTCCAGAGGTGGGATGTAAGTATCACTTTTCTGCTTCGAACGATCCACAACTCACACCGTACAGGACGTCCAAAAACACCTCTTATCAATGCGCTTCCCCGTCCTCGGAATGCCCATCCGCGAGCGCGTCGACATCAGTGGAGAATCCGCCACCGCTCCATCCCCTTACAGTATGGTCATCGTAAACCCCCAGTACGTACTCAACAACAAGTTGTTCTTCCTCAAAGGGCCCACAAACTCCATCATCCTTCCAGAGTTCTGGACGCAGACTATACAGCCTGGTTTGGATGTGCAGCTGGAGTTCGAGAACTTCATCAAGTGGCCGGGCAAAATGGTGGACTCGGGGCCTACTCGCAAAGTGGTGATCAAGCCGTCGGGAGAAAAGCCGGAAGTGGTTATTGACGGAGGCATAACACAGTCCAGCCGGATGAGCAAGTTTTGGAAGCGTTAGTACGGGTACCCCCTTACAGTATGAGGCTATCATTTGGGATTGTAGATTTAGAAGCATAGTCATCAGTTTGAACTTCAAGATTCCTTAATGAACAGCATCACGCCAAAGGGACCATGCACAATCGTATGAAATGCATTAAATCAGCAAGCACGTTATCATGCTCCCGTAAATCAACTACTATGGTTGATCATCCCGTGACGCCATGCTACGTCGTCGTGCAAGGGGTATCCGCAATGCTTCCATACCGTGTTGATGCAAATGCCAGCTCTATGCGCCAAATCGCCGTACATGCTTTCAAATATGCGCCCCATCGTAAGCAACTGAACGCCTTCCATGATGATGTGGCTAAGAACTTTGCTGTGCTCCTCTCTGAGCTGTACCCAACGATACAGACGACAACGACTGGGTCACGTCCGACACTTGCGGTTTTGGACTTGGGGTGGGCCTCTTTCCCTTCATCGACACCTTGTCTTTCAGGTCGCCACCACCGGGAGAGTCAACTGGCCAATCATAGTTCCATCGACCATCGCCCATGAACGGCTGCTTGTTGATGAACTTGGAAATATCGGCTTGGCTTCGCAATACCTCGAGGTAGCCAGCAACCTCGCGCAGAACGTCGCCCTCCATCTGTTCAGGCGTGGCCTCGAACTCGGGGATCTCGAGCAGGTTGTGCGGCTGAGCACTGGCTTTGAGTGCAGAGTCATCGATCAGGACAGTGTTGTGCTGACCGAAGCGCTCGCCCGAATCATACTCTGGATGGTTCTGTTGGATCTGGTCCCGGCTCCAGATCAACCTAAGATTCTTGTAGACCTGCACATTCTGGTTGAAGTTGGCGGCGGACAATCCGAATGTATCTCTCCCCCACTGTGCCACCAGCTTGGAACGGATATCTTTATCAAGGGCCTGTTCGACAAGAGCCTTGACGTTGGCCGGCTTCGCGCTCGACCACACCATGACTTTGAAATTTTCGAAGAGGTACCGCAGAAATGGTTTGAGGTAGGGTCGCGCGATCATTGTTTTGGCGTTCTTATTTGGTCTGAAGAGAACAGTGCCGTTCAAATCGAGAATGATAAGAATGTGGCCCGGCTGGTCGACGGCGGTGGGCTCCTCGGCTGCCTGGTTGAGATACAGATCTGTTGGCTGAGGCGCGGGCAGCATAATCTTCTCGTCTCCAAGTCTGCCCTTCTTCTTTCCGTTCTTAGTCGGCTGCTGGGGCATACTATAGGACTTGTTAATACGCGCGCTGCACATCTCAGACTGGCTGATGCAATGAAGGGTACCGTACTCTTGAACGTCGTCGCCATTAGCCGCAGCTGCTGCCTTGGTCTTGGCTTTCGACTTCTTGTTCTTCTTGGAAGATGGAGTAGGTGCCCTGATGATTGCGTTAGTCGCGCGTCTCTTCGACTGCAAATCCTTGATCAGGGTGGTAAAGGCATACTGTAGCTCCTCGTTGGTCGCGCCATTGGGCCAACTTGCTTGCTGCATCGCCTGGTAGTGCGCAGGGTGTTGGAAGCCTTGATGACGTGGTGGAGGCGGTGGCTGCTGCTGTCGCTGGTGCGGATAGTGAGGCGGGTGGTGCTGCTGCGGATACATGTGAGGTGGCCCGTTGAACGGCGGCTGGAACTGTGAGTGTGGGCCAGGATGTCCATGACCATATCCATTTCCGTGTCCGTGCTGGAATTGGTTTTGCGCTGCCCACTGGTACTGCATTCGCGCCTGCTCGTTTGCCTGCATTTGTTGATGCGCCTCGTACTCATTCACAGGAGGGAAATGATTGGGCGCAAAGAACGGTGGGGGCGGGGGCCCATTAGACATTTGGGGAGGGAAGCCCGTGTTCCAGGGCGCGTTCGGATGTCCAAACGGAGGCATATGCGGGGGCATGTGCTCGTTGCGGTTGTTGTACTGGTGCTGGTGCTGGTTCTGGAACTGGAAATGGGGCTCGTTGCTTCCACCTCCAGGCCTGAACGGCATCGCCTGCGCGTTCATATTGGCGGCTGAGAGATGCTGGAGGGATACGTGTGGTGAGGCGCTGTCTCGACGACCGATTGCGGTCTTGTCCAGGTTAGTGTCAGGATTCACGACTGGGGAGTCGTGGGGGATGTACCGAGTTGACGCGACTGTAGACATGTGGCAGGCGGAAGGCGGAGACTGGTTTAGCCGAGAGGACGGTGTTCGGGGTGAAGAAGTCGGTGAGGTGAGAGGCGGCAGCTTGAAGCATAGGGCTTCTTCTGCGAGCGAGTGAAGACGAAGATTTATCGCAGAGTGGCTGTTGCCTGTGGCTGACCACGTGCGGCTCAGCGAAGTCTTGGCTCTGATTTAGCGGCGGTAGCGAATACCGTCGAGAAATGTGGGGCGCATCCAAAAAGTTCGAGAGCGCAACGCCGGAGACGAGACGCCGCAGACAACATAGCAAACACGTCACAACTACCCGACGCCTGCCCGACCCAATTTACTTCTTTTCCGCGCCTCGTGACGTCTATCTTGACCATGCCACTCGCCAACAAGCTTGATCGCAAGCTGCGGGCGGCAGAAGAGAGCTCTGATGGCGAGGACTACTACGAAGTCACCGACCGCTCCTCGTCAGAGTCGGTGATTGATGGGGGCACAGGGGGCGACGTCATAAGCTCTGGAGACGAGGACGAGGAAGCACAGGATGAGTCAATGGTGAGTGGTGAGCTGGGGCGCGTAGTACTAGTACATACTCTGACTATTCACAGTCAGATGGACCTGACGAGGACAACGCACAAGCGCAGATGAGCAAAATCTCATTCGGCGCTCTCGCCAAAGCACAAGACGCCCTCTCCAAACAGCAATCGACCGACCGCAAGCGGAAACGCGGCGACGATACTACCAAATCACAGGAAGACAAGCTCGAGGCCCTCAGAGCGCGATTGCGACAGATCAAGGCTGAGAAGATGGCAAACGGCGGCACGAAGCCGAGCAAAAAGCTCGATAGCACCAAGAAGCGCAAGGTCGAGCAGAACAGCGACTCTGAAAACGAAGACAAGGACAGCGACGAGGCAGACTCTGATGCGGCACCTAAGGCGCGATCGAGCAAGCACGCTCCTATGGTGCAGTCAAGCAAGCGCATGGTGTCGCGCAAGCGCAAGGTGGTCGATGTCAAGAAGCCCGTGTTCCGCGACCCACGCTTCGACAACATGGGCGGCGCCGCGCCAGATGAGAACACGTTGAACAATCGATATTCATTCCTGAACGACTACCGGGCATCGGAGATTGCTGAGCTAAAGAGCGCTATCAGAAAGTCCAAGAATGAGGGCGAAAAGGAGAAGCTCAAGAAGAAGCTCCTGTCAATGGAGTCGCAGCAGAAAACGCGAGAGGCGAAGGAGAAGCAGCAGGAGGTTGTGCGCGACCATAAGAACAAGGAGAAGGAGCTGATCAAGCAGGGCAAACAGCCGTTCTACTTGAAGAAGTGTATGTGTCTAATCAACCCTCGCCAAATGTTGCTGAATGCTAACCCTCTGTCCAGCCGAGCAAAAGAAGCTGGCCCTGATCGACCGCTTCCAGAACATGAAGTCGAAGCAGCGCGACAAGGTCATCGAGCGCCGCCGCAAGAAGGTCACGGCCAAGGAACGCAAGAACCTGCCCGAGCGGCGTGGAGCAGACGAGTAGCATACTTTATGAATCGAGATACCCATTCCAGCACGCCACAGCCAGTAGCAGCCACTGACAGGCGCATTCCAACGTCCCACAAACCACGCCGTGAGAACCTTGCACCCCAACAGATGCTGTGCGAGAGGGGCGCGCTCCACTTGCAGCCCCCTCAGCTGCGCAGCCCGTTTCGGCCTCGACCAAGACCAGGCCGTCCATTTTCCCGCATTGTAATGAGGACATAGCCCAGAATCGCATTGGGGCGTGAGAATCGCATGCACATTGGCCGTCTGATCGTCGCAATCCTGGCATGGCGGGTGAACTAGACGGGGGTCTGCGACGGGGACAGGGGTTTCATCCAAGAAACGAGCCGTTGCGCACATGTCACCTCCGTCAACGTCGACGTCATACTGCTTGCATCGTCCCAGCCTCTCCTGCCTGCTTTTTGGGACCTTTTAGAACCGCACGGCCACACTGCATTGCTTCGCATCGTGCATCCATCTTCCTAACCACCATTCTCTCGTTGCTGAACTTTCGGAACTAGTCGACTGTTACCGTTTCCCGTTGAAACCTTCGTCACGGCACAGCTCGCCGCCTAGTCTTAATTAGCCCCAACGGTCGAACATCACGCTACAGCATCATCATGGCCGGCGACCTCCCGCAGAAGCAGCTCCATGAGTAAGTCTCGAAATAGTCTCATATCCGAAAGTGTCAATTCTGGTGATGCATCGGAGGGATCAGTCCTTATTATGGCCGGTTCACTGACATCCCCAGGCTCCTCTCCCGTTCCATGGTCGACATCTACGTCGGTCCAGAGAACACACACTGGATCCTCCACGAGAAGCTGCTTTGCCACTACTCACCTTTCTTCCGCCGTGTGTTCTACGCCAAGGGCTCCAACACCACCTCGTTCGGTCTGCCCGAGGAAGAAGATGCGCCCTTCAAGACCTTCGTCGGCTGGCTCTACAGCTCCTCTCTGCCCGTGCCGCGCGAGGAAGCCGATTTGGGCCTCCTCTTCGACCTCTACCTGATGGCCGAGAAATTCCAAATCCCCAACCTGATCGCCGACGTCCTGCAAGTCGCTCGCGAGTGGTACAAGTACTCTGACAGCTACCCCGGCCTCCGAAGAGTGCAGTATATCTACGCCAACACCGAAGAGGGCAGCCCAATGCGCCACATGCTCGTGCACTCGGTTGCGCGCTTCATGGTCATTGAGAAGGGCATCCCTGCGCACTGGGACAAGGCGCTTCGCAAGAACGGCCAGCTCGCTGTCGACATCATCAAGGCAATTCAGGACTGGCGACTCGACGAGGAAACTGTTCCCGATGCGCGCGACGAGCCAGAAGATGCCGAGGAGCTCATTGACGTCGAGGCCGAGACGGAGAGGCTGGACCAGGAGGTCGAGGCCGAGATTGAGGGCGGAGAGGCTGACGCTGAAGCTGAAGCTGATGTCGAGGAGGGCGAAGATGACTCCGAGGCTACGGTCGTCGACTCTCCCACCACATCGAAGCGCAACGAGCCAGCCGCACAAGCGAAGAAGGCAAGCAAGACTACGACAGATCTCAAGGGCAAGGGCAACGATCTCGCAAAGGACTTCAAGAAGTTCAGCTTGCAAGAAGTGCCCAACGGCCTGGAGACTGGCGACTTTGGCACACTGCGCGCATAAGCGGAATGCTTTGTGCGACCTTTACATAATTTGGCTATAATTTGCATGTAGGACATCTTGCGGGTCTCAGGATTCCCGTTACGCGCTTTTTCATTTTGTTACGGATTGTTTGAGTATATGGGAATCAGGACCAAAGTTGTGTCACAAAAAGGGTTATCTTTTTCCTCCCTCTTCTTGGTTCCATCACTTTGTAATACTTCGACACGAGGTTTTTCTCTTTAGTGTAGTCTATACCAAATCTGAAATTTTCGAAACGCAAACTCGCACTTGTTTTCTTGGTTGCGCGGACCTGATCGTGATAGAATCATCCCAGCCCCCCTCTCCCCTTCTCTTCCGGGTCTCCACTCTCACCCTCCGTTCCTTGCCCAACCACCCCGATCTACTAGTCTATCCGTTCTTGCACTACCGAGAATCTGGGCTTGGGACTCAGATCTCCCTAGTCTACCAAAGAGCTGGTACTCGGCGACTCATCGCACCAGCCACCGTCTGAAGTCTAACAAGACTGCCAGGATCACCATGACACATTATATACCTCGTATGGAGGTGTCTACACATGCCCATGTTATACTTCGTCCGTAACCTTAAAACCTTCCTTGCGATCATAAAGTGCTGTAGGACTCCTGACATCGTCGCGGGACTTCAGATGAGGTTTGGCACTTGGTACCACCTCTTTCGTAGCTGTAGTTGAACGCATTGGTGATCAGTCTGACGCCTGCAGCGATTCATTATGATCGAGACCATGTGTAGTGTCGATCGAGATTGTGCCATTTCTTCAGGCCATCTATGGACTACACTGCCTCGAGTACAACACTTTCCTTCATAGCGTAATCTATTGGGATATTGGCTATTCTGACGAGCTTTGCCACTCGTACATATTGTCAGCAAGCTACTACTATTTTCGTTGGTTAATTTTCAGCTTAAGTTTTCCTATTCATCGGGTTCGAGGAAAGTGAAAATGAGAGTGAAGCGGTGAACCTCATAATAGAAGTGGCCAACATGACCATAAGATATGGCTTGCAGGCGTGCTCAGCTTTTTCTTCCTTTCCACCACTTCATCAACTCAAATCGAACGACACATCAACGCTAGCTCATATCTTACATGATTCGCACAGTTCCGCACGTTTAGCAATGCCGCATACAAAGGCTCAGCCGGCCGATCGCCTCAGTGCACTACCTACAGAGCTACTCTGCCACATTGCACACAAAACTGTAACTCTGGCCGATCGCAAGGCTCTGGTGCTGGTGAGCAGAGCCTGGGCTAATGTTACCCTCCCTTTCCTTCAAAACACCCTCCCGACGGACTTGGTGAACAGAGGAACCAGGAATATCCTCGGCATCACACAGGCTTCATCAAACAATCTCAAACATGTGCACAACATCGTACTCCTCTCTGGTACATGCAACGAATACGATTTTATGGACCTGCTCGCATCTATCGCTCGTGGTTAGCTTAAAAGCTTCGTAAGCGTCGACAATGTCTCGCACCCGACGATACAGTTGCTACTTCTGCTACATCCTAGTCTCGTGTCGCTTGAGATCCTGAACTCACGTGCTCTGGCCTTGTCTCTTCCATCTCCCTGGACTGTACGATGCTGAGCCAACTTGAACAGCATGCCGAGCCTGAAGAAATTAACCATCACCAATCACCCCGTACAAGCCTCCAAGGAGTTCGCCATGGGTCTTTTCGTCTTTCTTGCATCCTTCAGTGGTCTGGAGACATTCCATCTGCATTGCCTCGACTGCCACAAGATCGACATAGACGGAATCACGAATCATGGGGAGTCTCTGAAAAATCTCTTCATTGTCAATGGCGAAACTTATTGAAAGAATTCAGAGCTATGCTTCTATGCATCCGATATGCAAAAGCTGGCTGTCGCATGTCCAAAGCTCGAGCACCTCTGCGTCAACCTCTACGAGGCCGGCGAAGATAAGAACGAGAGCGACATTATCGGCCGGCTGTCAGGTGCAAGCCACAGTCCAACTGGATTCGAGCAAGCATTGCAGGTCACTGCAAGCATGAAAAAGTTGCGCACCCTGAGACTTGCCAACCCGCCCGAATACTGCGAAGTATTTCACCGGGTTGGGTATCATGCAGTTCATGAGTAATTGTAGTTCATATACCGAAGGTCTTGCTTTCGCTGCTGCCGTAGAAAAACTGATGCCTGCGAACATGGCGGATAAGAAATGTCACATATGGCCTAACTACTGCTATTCTTGGGAGAGCATAACTTATCACAAGGATAGGGAGATTGTTCTTGCTCGGGCCTTGGTAGACTGGGTTGTAGAGTTTCCAGACGCTTGTATCTCAAACGTGAAGGGTGATAGGGTGGCTTGGAGAATGATATGGCTACTTTGATGAGTCTTTGCTCTTCTAAAAGGTGCTGTCGTCCATCACGCTACCATGTTATACATTAGACAAATCTCTGGCAGTACTGGAGGCTCTTCAGGATAGCTTGGTGATGCAACGTCCCGTGATTGGATGATTCACCCAGGAGTCCTACAACACATGGCAGTACTACAATGACGACCCCGGAAGATCATGATTTGATTCATCTACGTGATGTGCGATGTGAAATGACGGAACATTTAGGATTGGAGGTGGTCGGTGATGGTGTTGATATGCTGAGATTTGACCAATGACAGCGCAGCAACGCCGCGGTGGCAGGTGCGACCGATGGGTGGACACATTTCACCCCGCGACAAGTCCCAAAGCTCAAGCTTCACGCGTCGAAATCAACATCATGACGCGTGACACTCGATACAGCAGCCTCTTGACAGGCCTGCTGTGTTTACTCGCCGCACAATTGCCTCTCGCAAATGCGCAGGTCGCAGACATCGAGAAGGCCACCAATGCCAGCTTACTATGGGGACCTTACCGCCCCAATCTGTACTTTGGCGTGCGGCCACGCATCCCGAAGAGTTTGATGGGTGGGCTGCTGTGGTCTCGAGTTGAAGACTATGCAAGTGTGCAGAACAGTAAGTGCTATAGCAGCGCAGGCCAAGCTGGCGTCACGATGAAGCTTCGGTTGTCCAACAGCAAGATAGAAAGCTAATAAGAACAGCCTTCCGACACACCTGCGAACAGCACGAGCTGGATGGATATGGCTGGGATGAGTACGATGTGCGAAGCGGTGGTCGCCAGACCATCCACGACCCGGCGAATCAGATCGACATCACGACCGAGTTCATCAAGTTCCCTGGAGGAGAGCATGGTGGCAGCTGGGGCGCAAGGATAAAGGGCACACCGCGTGAGGATGCATCGCCAAACATTCGGAGTACTGTCATCTGGTACCATACATTGGAAGGATTAGGCAGTCTTGAGGTGGACGGTGTCGAAGCCGATGAACCTGGGTTTCAAGGCGACGTTTTGCTCAAGGGACAGACACCCGAGCTTGGTGAATTTGAGATTCAGATCACCGAGGGCAAGGGTGGCCATCCGCAAACAGGACATCCTAGCTACGACGAGAAGCCGCTCGATCGGACACTGGTACACAGTGGGCAGGCCCCAGACGAAGCGCTGTGGCAGATCAAGGCAGTGCTCTTCGGCCACATGAAGGGCCAGGTTGATCAGCTGGTTGCTAAGTACGGCGAGGAGAACCCGCCCCCACCGGCTCAGATATATACCATACAGCACCTGCCTGGTCCTGGCAACATACACATGGTTCAGAAGGTCTTCGAGGGTGCGTTCGAGTTTGATGTCATCTTCTCGTCTGGCTCGGCACCAACCAAGATCACTTCCCAGGACCTGACCCAACAGATCGAGTCTGTGACGACTGGCTTTTCTACGCGTTTCGCCTCCATCTTTAAGCCGCAGACACCGTTTGTGAAGGAGCGATACGAGGAGTTCTCCAAGTCACTCTTCTCCAACCTCATTGGTGGCATCGGCTACTTCTACGGAGACTCCCGCGTCGACCGCTCTTACGACACTGCTTACGAGGAAGACAACGAGGGCTTCTGGGAGGACGCTGCCGAAGCTCGTGGCAGGAACCCTGCAGAGCTAGAGGGTCCTTCAGAGTTGTTCACATCCATTCCTTCCAGACCATTCTTCCCTCGAGGGTTCCTCTGGGACGAGGGCTTCCATCTGCTGCCTGTCATAGATTGGGACGCTGACCTCACTCTCGATATCATCAAGAGCTGGTTTAAGTTGATGGACGAGGATGGCTGGATCGGTCGCGAGCAGATCCTTGGTGCTGAAGCGCGCAGCAAGGTGCCTGAGGAGTTCCAGGTGCAATATCCTCACTACGCCAACCCGCCTACGTTATTCATGGTCATCACTTCCTTCCTCGACAAGCTTGATGCCCAGAAGACTGATTCCAGCAACGAGGAGGTCTTGCACGAGAAGTCCTACTTCATGCAGTTGACGAATCGTGAAGCTGCCTTGCAATATCTCCGCACTCTATACCCGCTGCTCAAGCGCCAATACTTCTGGTTCCGCAAGACACAAGCTGGCGACATCAAGAATTATGACCGCGAGGCTTTCTCGACAAAGGAAGGTTACCGCTGGCGTGGACGCACACCTCAGCACATCCTTACCTCAGGT
This sequence comes from Phaeosphaeria sp. A1 3.1a, assembly GCA_003501895.1. NCBI lineage: Eukaryota > Fungi > Ascomycota > Dothideomycetes > Pleosporales > Phaeosphaeriaceae > Phaeosphaeria > Phaeosphaeria sp. A1 3.1a. The sequence continues at coordinate 220,726 of QVXC01000007.1, forward strand.
CTGGACGACTACCCCCGTGCTCAGCCACCACACCCTGGCGAGTTGCACGTTGACCTCATCAGCTGGATGGGCATGATGACGCGTGCCATTCAGCGTATTGCGGTCTACCTCGGTGAAGAAGAGGACGCAAATGAGTTTGCAAAGTACGACAACGCTATTGTTCGCAACATTGATGACCTGCACTGGTCAGACAAGGCGAAGACATACTGTGACGCTACCATTGACGACTATGAGGAGCACAAACTCGTTTGCCACAAGGGATACATCTCGCTCTTCCCCTTCTTGACTGGCTTGGTCGATAAGGACAGCAAGAGGCTAGGTGCGATCCTGGACCTGATTGAGGACGAGGAAGAGCTCTGGAGTCCGTATGGTCTCAGGAGTCTGAGTAAGAACGATGAATTCTACCACACTGCTGAGGACTACTGGCGTGGACCTGTCTGGATGCCAATCAACTACCTTGCAGTCTCGCAACTTCTTGTAAGTCATGCATCCTGATGCAACCACACGCTCTTTGCTAATCCTAAGAACAGAACATCGCCCAGCAAAAGGGACCTCACCAGGCCCGCGCCAAGAAGATCTACACCGAGCTTCGCAAGAACCTCGTCGAGACTGTGTATGAAAGCTGGAAGGAGACTGGCTTCGCCTGGGAGCAGTACAACCCGGAAACCGGCAAGGGACAAAGGACGCAGCACTTCACTGGCTGGACGAGCTTGGTGGTCAAAATCATGGCAATGCCGGATCTTGATGGAGAGCGCGTGCGTGATGAGTTGTAAATATCACACTCGGGCGGACGCGAAGTTGGTCTTCGTATCAGTGGGATCATGAGGAGAAGCACAAGTCGACAACGGCTTGAAAATGACGGTGATTAGCGATTGAGCGACTTGCTGGTGTATGTACATACGAAAAGCATATAACGACAGAGATGATGCGAGTCAGTGGTTGACGCATTCTTGCTAGATTAAGCTCAAGATGGAGGGAAATGATATGTATTATATGCTACTCCACGACATCCCACAGCAGCACGTCACGCTTTCAATTATCCCTCTACAGGCACAGCAAATACCTCACCAGGAGTGATGTCAAAGTCCGCAGGCGCAGCTCCATGATTAATTTGATGTCCACCGGTGTACGTGTATTTGATGCCATTCCTAACTTCATCAGCACACATCCATCTTTGCCTCCACATTGCATCAACTTACTGTTCAAAAGTAAACCTCACATCAATTTCAGCGTCCTTGTCAACGCCATGATTGATTTCCTGGGCGAGAACATCGCCAGGTACATCAACTCCAATGACTGAGCACGATTTGAAGCCGCCCTGAATGCTGGTTCCGAAGCAGCCTGTTGCATCGAAGGAGGGCTGCCCAGATGGGCCGGTCGGCGCTGAGACGGAGAAGCTGTATTGGCAGGATGATGCACCGGTGCAGGCGCTTGTGGCGGAGGTGACGTGCCAGACCCAGGCGTCGGAGGTGGAGTCGGATGGGATGGCGGCTGCGGAGGCACTGGCCGCGAGGACGGCGAAGATGGAGATCTTGGACAACATGGTTGACGGAGATGTTGGTTCGTGTGAAGTGTGCAGGTGTGTCACCCTTTACATCGACAACCTCGCATCTCTTTATACTCGTCGTGGCATCATGTGAAGCAATTTATCATTGCGATCACAAGAACAATAGATCGTCCAAGTTCTCACCGCGCCAATCCTGGATACGATGCTGGCTCCATCCACACGTACAGACCTATAACACGTGCTCCTGGATCTTGTTTCGATGCAACTATAGCGAGACATGACGATATTGCAGTGCAAGGACATGCACGTCAGTCCCACATTCCGGGTATGGCGTCGCCACAACCCTATTCTCTACCAATGACCATATGTGGTAATGGTGAAGGCGTATGCCGTATCCAGCTACTAGCTTGGGACTATGCATCCGGCGAATGCGTGGGTGCCAGGAATAGTACCACTGCACATATTTTCAAGCCGCTTTGCATTGACGAAGCTTTCGGCATCAGCACCTTGTGATCGACAAGGCTGCTGGCGTCAGCTTCGGATCACGAACGCACGGCCTCGCTATTATGCAAACCTGGCATTTCGATATTGTGACCGTGATGACAAAGCTTCATCCAGGCATCACATCGTGGTCGCCGATATTTCTCCGGCTGATAGGCGATCCAGTGTGAATGTGACTTTCTGTCTTCGATCTCATGATACCTGGCCGGGCTGAACTTGGAAGATCAAAAGGACTGGCGTTGACAGCCAGTCGAGACTTGGTTCCTGGAGTGGCCACGGGATTGGTTGTCTGGTCTGGAAGCGGTTGAGCGAGAGGATCGCTGATGTACATTGTGAGAAACTTTTCGACCACGTCGCGGAATTGATCCGGCTGAGCATGAAGTGGCTTCTCTGCGATGTGCTTCCTCTGTGTAACATGTCAGCTAATCGGTACCTGAAAGCAGGATACGAATATCTTACGAATGCGAATGCGGCGCCCTTGTGTATCTGGTGAAACATCGACTTGTACTCAGCGTCTTTCGCAACCTCCTCAGCTGCCTTCATAGCATCTAGCTCTTGTGGTTCTTCGACACCGTGCACAGCAGACGCCCGTCGTGATCGGCCCTTATTGCGTTGCTGCAAGCCATGCATACGCATAGCTGCCATGACGACTCGCGAGAGTGCCTCCTTGTTCCTCGCCTCGGTCGTCGGCTCCTCCGGTTGTAGGGAAATGGTGTCCACCTGCGACAACGTCGACCGCTTGTTGTGAGCGTCCGAATTTCCCTTTCGACTCAATGGCCGTATGTCTGATGATACACTGGGCGAGCGAGACAACTGTCGGGAAGCTGGTCGAGGCGGAGGGCCATTTGCCGAGGATGGTCGAGAATCGGGTCCTGGGAAGGCTTTGGTGTCGATGGAGAGGGATCTCCGAGGATTGAGGGATGTTTGAGATTCGCCAGCACGAGCTGCCGCCGCCGAAATGCCTGCTCCACCTTTGCTCCTCACCTTCTTGTTTGCCAGAGTAGCCTCTTCAAACAGGTCTCGTTTCCTCTTAGGAGAGTCCGGGGTGAGCTGAGCGTCGCGGTTTGGCGGTAAGAATTGGGCCTCCACGTCCGTTGCATTAGACGCTGGGGCTGTCTGAGCAATATCTATAGTCGCTGAAGAATATATCAGATCAGACGATAGGGGTATCGCATGGACTCTGAGCTCAGGCAGTTGGTCGATCGGGGCATGTCGGTGTTCTGGAGACGCGGAGGGCGGCGTAGGCAGTATCGGACCTGGAGAGGACGCAATCGTGCCATAGAACAGTATTTCGGTGATTCTAGGTTTCGGAGACTCTTCTGGTCCAGCCTCAAGCTGCACGAGTATGCCGATCGGCGACTGTGAACGTGCCAGGCTCCACCACGCATGCTCATCCTCATGTGTACTCGTCGATGGTAGTGGCTTGCTGAGAAGAATCGTTTCGAACCATGCTTCGGTAGCCTCAGATGTAGTCCATACATCTAGGCTCGGTCCGGCGGAAAGGTAGAGTGGGATCTTGGCCGTATCGACGGTGCTGAGGTAGCGTAGACTGGCGGGCGGAAGCGGGTGCGAGGACATAATGTTTAGCGAGGTGAGGCCGACATCTTCTACAGTCAGTATCGGTTGCAGAATTTGACAGGGTTCAAATACCTTGTATCGACTCGCCATTCGGGAGCAGAATGTCTCCGCTCCATACGTCGACCATAGTGACGTGGATTGTGTTCTCCAAAGAATGCGGCGCGTCTTACTTACAACGACGCGCCAGGTCACACGCTAATTTACGCGACTTCACGTGCACCATCATGCAACCTTTGCACATACAATCTTCACTGCAATAGAGTCTTTTGAGGCATGCAGAATATCGAGAGCTGAGAATATTGTGATCATATTCAAGCAAAAAACAGAATGTGAGGCTTGATTCTTTGCCTCATGCTCCTTACCATCCCCCTCCCCTCATCTCATCTCTCTACCCCAACAATCCCATCATAACCGCTCCCAACCCAACCATCACCGACCCATACCCCCAATGATTCCACTCATTCGTCCCCGCCTCCTGCTTAACCACCCACCCATCGACCCCCGCACACGCGCCCCCAGCAATAAGAATCAAGCCCGCGCTCTTCCTCGTGCCAAACCACGTCGACGCGAAGATTGCCACGGCGATGAAGACGTCTTTTGCGCCGTAGAGCACCATGATGCGCTCCATATTGGCCCATTCCGAGGCAGATGATGGCGCGGAGGAGAAGCCGTAGAGAGAGTAGCCGGTTTGCGGGTAGAGCATGTAGGTTATGCCGAAGCCAAGACAGATGGCGCTGAAGAAGGTGGCTGCGTAGCGGAGGGCGGGATGGCGGGAGAGAGGCATTGTTGATTTGGAAGTGAGTTGCGTTGGTGATGTTATGCTTTGCGTGGAGTTTTGATCTTGATCGAGGACAAAAAGGTTCAAGTGATGCAACGATATTCAAAAGTGTCAAATGACTATGGGTGATTTGGGACTTGTGTACTGTATGTAGTTGAGTCTAAGTCGTATGAATGTATACCTTCATCCCATCTCGTGCGGCTGACCCGCCCTTTGTACTCGCTGTCAGCCTACCGCGTCCACGCGTGAGCACGAGGTTTCGCGATCCGAGAACACCGCTGACCCGACGGCGCAGCGCCACAAAATCCTACTTCCAATCCCTCCGCCACCAAATCAGGCACAGTCTTTCTCGCACCGCCCTTTCGTCGGTATGTCGGTGCTTGTGGCTGCTCAAAGGGCTTACGATGAGACGAGGAGAGTTCGATATCTTTGGTCAATTTATTTCGATGTCTGACTGCATATTCCGAGGGCGTTGACGTAGTAGAGAATCGTGATATAGCCTGGCGAGGAACAATGTTACAAGCTGGTTCAAGATCAGCGTAAGTGACGTAGGCGTAGAGCTTACCCAATACACTTTCTGGTATCTTGGTAAGCACCATCTATCCTTCGGGCAGAAGACTACCCCGTCGGCAATTGGTATTTCGGGAAAATGCTATACGTAATTCAGTCATCGGGAAAAGCAGCGAGTTTGTAAGATATAAAGATAGTGTGTATACTCATACACGTCCTTCAAGTGAATGATAGAATCACTTTCCCCACAAAACCTACTGTTTGCATTATATTAGACATCAACACAGTACAATTCCTCGCCCCAGAAAACCATAGGTTTATCGAACTGTCTTACTGTACGATTCATACGACACTACCTATTACCATATACCTATTTCACTACAATCGACTAAACACGCACACCCGTATACCATCCAAGCACCTCATCACAACGAAGAAATGGAACAATTCGAATTCCACAACAACCCAAGCACCCATCCCCTCACCACCGTCCCGCGCCCCTGGAAAACACTCGAACCAGGAATCACACAAGCCACACTCAACTCCGACCCCTCCACCGGCTGCGCCACCTACCTCCAGCGCTGGGAGCCCCAAACGAGCAACCAGATCCAGAACTTTGTGCACGACTACGTCGAAGAGATTGTGATCTTGGAAGGGGATTTGCGAGATCTCAAGGGTCGGAAGAGCGGAACAGGGGAGATTGTGGAAGGGGATGAGGAAGGGGAGGTCTGGACAAAAGGCGCGTACGCGTATCGGAAGCCGGGGATGGAGCATGGGCCGTTTAGGAGTGAGGGGGGGTGTTTGATGTTTATTGTTGTTGTTCCTGTGTAGTGCTATTCTGGAAGATGCGTTTTGAAACGAGGACTGCGTTCATTCTAGATTCGACTGTGTCAATGTGTGGCGAGTACTGCATGTCATGTCGTGGCACAATCGACGACTTAGTACATCCCGTTGCGTGCCACATCGTAGCCCCTCTCACGTCCTCAGCCCCAGGGACTTGCTCTCATCAACCCAGAGGTATGACGGATGCTCTTGTGTCGCATCGGTGGTTGGAGTAGTTTGTTCTTGACCTGGAGCAGCCAGCACAGGCGTCTTGGGTGGTCTACCGCGACGCTTGGATTTGACGACGACTGTGACTGGGTCATGCACCGAGGTAGCTAGGCCGTCTGCAGGTGTGGTTGGTGTAGAAGCCTGAGTGACATGCTTCTTGAGCCGACCACCTTTCTTCTTGGGTGCCTCAACACTGGTATGTGCGGAACTTGCGGTGGACGGCTCTGCGGCTGTCTCATGAGAGACCTGGCCGCCCGATGCAGTCAGGCCCCGTAAAGGCGTGGTAAGTGTAGAAGATGGGGGGACTTTCTTTTTGTATGGGCCACGTTTCTTCTTGGGTGCCTTGGCGCTCGCTTGGGCCGAAGCTGTGGTGAAAACATCTCCAGATGCCTCCTGAGAGTGGTCGGTTCCTAACGCGACTGCCTCGTCTTGCGCACGTCTGGCGAGGAGCATGGCCTTGGTGACATATTTCTTGGGCCGGCCAAGCTTCTTCTTGGGTGTCTTCACGCTTGCAACCGTCTGAGCTGGAATTGTGTTTGGAGGATCTTCGGAAGTCCCGTGGTGAAAAGCTTCGTCGCTTGGCTGTGCTTGATTGATTTCCCCTCCACGTACGGGCTGGTCCTCCGTGACTTCATGCGTCGTTGTGCGTGGCATACGACTGCTCCAGGCCGAATCATTGTCAAGAGCGAGCTGGATGCGAGCTCCAAGGTTCTTTATATTTCGCGCGCTGCCGTTAGTCGCAGTTGGTGGTTGCACAGTAGCATTAGACTGTGCCCGACCAGCACTGAAGACGCGATAGATGACGCGGGGGTACTTTCTGATGACATTGCCGTTGGATAGAGGTCTCTATTGTTATAATCAAGTCCATACCCAGAAGAACGGAAGGAGCGGTGGTCTACCGGTATGCGACGCGAAGCAGGAGTTGGTGACAAAAGTCTACGTCCAGCCTCTGTGCGATGAGAAGAGACCGATGAGGATCCGCGCCGACCCAAAAATGGCGGAGGCGACATCGTGAGATATGACTGGGAAGCAGACTGATTGGGCATCGAGAGCACCACGGGTGTCTGCTCGTTGGACGAAGTCGTGTTTGATTCTGGGAGAGGCTCCTGGGACGAAGCCAGGGCTGATTGTGTCGTGGGAGAGCCCTGCGAACTGTTTGCCGCGTGAGATTCTGTAAGGTGGCCGGATAATGTTTGCTGTTCTCCAAGTTGGTTCTCGATGCTATCCTTGACGCTGCTCTCATCCTGGCGCCACTCAGCTAAGAGTTGTGCTTGTATGTTGGCCTCACTTACAGCAAGAGCAACCACAGTATCGACCACGCCGCTGGGGGCCGGCTCCAGCGATGACAGCGCCATATGCTGCACATCACTATCCACGATGGCATTGCCACCAGCCATAATGTGATCAGGCGCAGAGCCCCTACGACGCTTCGAAGGGACCGCACAAGACTCCTCTGCATCGTCGTAGACCTTCCGCTTGAACCGCGCCATTGCAGTCTTCGCCTCTCCCTTGTTCAGATGAGCGTCAAGAACTGGCATGAACTGGTCATCCAAGATATGCAGCAAGTTCTCCGGACGATCTGGAAGACCACGGTAATGCGGGGAGGTCTCCACCATACGGGCGACAAGAAAGATAGCAAGATCGATCCTGGCGCGGTGCTCCCGGTTACGGCGTATGAAGTAGTGAAGAGCGGTAGATGCCGCTGTACCACAGGTGAAAGCCAGGATGAGGGTGCCGAGCGGTTCGAGATCAGGCGGAAGTGCGAGGCCATCGAGGATGAAGTCGGTGATGGTTTTGGAGGCATATCGCAGAGCCAACAACATTTCGCGGGTCAAGGACACACCGGCCACGTGCATGGCAGGGGCGTTCATGGCGAAGATGGTGGAAGTTTAGACGTACAATTGCTCTCAAATTGCTCTCTCACAATTGAGAGGCTCTGTTTTTGGTTGACACTGACGTTGAGTGCGGATGAGTGTGATAGGGAGTAGAAGATCAAGTCGACAAGGGCGCTGGAAATTACACACTGAGGAGGGACGAGAGAGAAAGCGTCCAAGAAGCTTCTGCGTGCGCCAAGCAGCGCGATGGCAGGGGAACGGCCTATTCAGTGAATGGAGAAGATTGCGCTCGCAAGAGGAGCAGCGACGAAGCTCCTAAGTACTCAGGGCACTCGGCTCGCTTTCAGATTCCTCACAACGTCACCTGCTGCAGCTCGGAGTGACTTTCCAAGTGCTCTTACGCATCGAGGCCTCGTAGTCTATGATATTGAAACGTCGTGTAGCATTGAATCGGCATTGATTGGCCGACCGGCCTCTTGCAGCGGAGCCAACCCAACAAGTCGGGAAAGTTGCGCAAGTCGGATTCGAGCTGTCGCCTCGTCGTTTCTTCGCTCGCATGATTCACAGCGATTGCGCTGCGTCGACTCCCACCACGGTCTCACACGCCTTTGATCTTGCCCTCCCCGTACCCTTTCATACCCCCAGCATCTCCTCCTCTTCCTAGGCCCCTGTACTCCCTCGCCTGCGCCTGAATCCCCACATCTCTTCCATACCCAAGTCCGCCACCATAAATGTCTACTTGTCTCCCCTTGAATGGCTTGCTATGGCCTGATTGCTTGAGCCACTGGGCGAGTCTGAGCCCGATGAAGGCCCAGAAAGCTGCGAGTGCGACGACGAAGAGAGTGAAAAGCATGATTTTGTATGGAAGCTTGAAATTGTTGTGTGTAATGGGGATGGCGTTGTGCAAAAGCGGAGGTAGATAAGGATGATGATGTGACGTGGAGTCGGAGCGGAGCAAGGGAAGCTGGGGAAGGCGCCGGATGTGTGGGGTAGCGTGAAGCTAAGTATTGTCGGAGGGGAAGCCGAGGTTTGGCTGATATGGGATCTTTTCAACGAGTAGTTCGTGATATGAATGGTATCATGGAGGAACGGTAGATATGTAAGAGGAGGAAAGGGGTATTCTAGAAAGGTTCACATACTGTATCTTTGGTACAGCTCCAAAACGAGCCTCATCTTTATATGGAGCAACTCTTTCTCTACACCCTCGAAAAGGATCATAATCAAAATATGCCAGCTGTTCTTATCATGAACTGCTCCCACTTCCATCCGCCTCCTCTTGTGCTCTCTTTGTCCTCTTCATCCTTTCCTCCGCCGCCTTCGCAATAATCTCTCTCCTACTCAAATTACCCGCTTCAACCTCGCCACTTGCACTCGCAACAACTGTCTCTTTTGCAGCACCACCTAGCACAAAATCTCCACCCGTCCATCCGCCGTGATCATGCACTTCCTCTTCCGAAGGCTCATAATACTCCTGATTCCCAACGCTCCTACCACCACTCTTCCAATCATCCCGCAGCACCTCGCGCTCGATCTGCTTACACAGATTCCAGAAATTGCGATCGTGTGGTCCCCAAACATTATGCGCCAGCTCGTGGCATAAGGTGTTGCGAATGGTCTTGTAGTCCCTGTAGCCATCGTATGCATCTGTTCGGAGACGCAGCTCGATGACTTCGCCCTTGTTTCTGTTCAGACCTAACGTGCGTGATTCTTGCGTGGTGTGCATAGCGGGATCCATCTCTGTAAGAAGTGGGACACTGAACTTATGTGTGCGCATTGCGGCTTTGATGCCTACATCGTCGCGAAGGCGCTCGAGGAAGCGGAGCGAGCGGTCGGGATTGGGCAGATATGGAAGTGGTCGGAGGGTATGGAACGTGTATTGCGCCTCGTCTTGTATGCGCTTGTAGTCTCGTTGTCGCGCGGGTGTGGCGGCTTTGATGGGCCCTGGCCGTCGAGGTGCGGAGGCGGCGGATATGCTGGAGTTGAGAGAAGACACTTCGGCGGCTGTGCTGCCCATGAGGGTTATCTTCTTTCCGGCGAGGTCTGTGAGAGGAATGTTTGGTGCTTTGAACGGGGGTTTCTGTAGGCCGAGTTTTGACGCAACGAGAAACTTTTGATTGGTAGGTGGGATTGAGAGGTCCGCTGCGACGCGCTCTGATAGATCGGATATGGTAGCATCTTGTGCGAAAGCCAGTGTATGCCGTTCACCGTGGTGTATGAGTGTGATCTCGAGCTCATCTTTGGCCGCCGTGGATGTGTCTGGGGTGGCGTCCGTCATGATCTTCAAGTCGCAAGATGAAGCTCTAGCTTGCTAAATACCTTCTGTACTATAGTAAGTGTGGATGTTAGTCGTGATCAAGATATGAAGCTTCGCAGCTTGTGGCTGACATAAAGGCCGTGTTGTTTCGGTGACGTTCTGCAAGGCTTCCATCGATGAGGCGTTGCGCCATCGGACATTTGTCATCACCAACGCCGATGATCCAGCACTTCACCATCACCATCAACCCTCACTGCCGACCGCTCTCTCGTCTTTCCCACATGGCTCAAGCTTATTTCGTGTGCCAGATTATCTCAAATACTCAAAACTAACAATATCAAACAACGCCAATATGTCGGGTATCAATGCGCGAACACCAGTAAAAGGACGAAAAGGACGCTCATACCCGCGACGCGCTGAACTGCCCAGAAAGGCCATATTATGGCCAGCTAGCTTCCCACTCTAATCTATCTCTTTTCAACTCCTCTATCTGAGAGGCTTCTTTTCGGCTCTGCTCCACCTCTTCCTTGGCTGCCTCCTTCTTTGCCTCAGCTCGCTTGTCCTCCGCCTCCTTATCCATTCGTGCTCTCTCTTCAGACTTGATCCATATCTTGTTGTCCATGTCCCAGTAGTGCCTGTCATATAGTTAACGCTCGTTTCGTCTTGCTCCGCTTGTGTAACGTACCCATTGAAATCTGTTTTGGTCAACGCAGACGGCCTGTACTCGTCCTTGAGGATCTTTTCGTAATCGAACGGCGCTTTAGCTTGCACGCCTTCGAATGATGTTTCGCGCATAGGCCACAGCTCATCCGCCTTGTACTCATGGTCGTTCTTGCATCTCCATACGCCAGGCCGGTTATCTGGATCCGTCTCGCTCAGTCCGGTGATGTCGATGTACAGGCCGTTCCACGTGTCAATCCACCGCGCGTCGATGACGTTCATCCCGTTGCCCTTCACGCGTTCCGAGATGAACGAGCTCACATCGAGGAGATATGTTCGCAGGATCCCGTCTTCCGGAGACTTGTACTCGTACTTTGTCTGATTGTATTGCTGGCCAAGTTGGTGTAGCGTTGCATTGGACACCTGAGTATCAAGATCAACGTCCCACGGCAGGCGCTACTCCATGTCAGCACGTCTTACAGTCACCTTTCGACGGAGTGAAGAATACCTTTCCGTTCCACCACCAGCCAAGGAGAGTGCCGTGTGCTATCCAGGTTTCTAGGCTTCTCTCGCGGAAGAAACTGAGGTATGCGCGCACCATGTGCAATTGTGTGTCTGTTCTTTCTACGTCCGTCACGATGCCGGAAAAGTAGCGCACGTCGTAATGCGCGAGTAGCTCATCTCTCCTGGACGACCTGGTTAGACGTGACGGAAGATGCTTGAAGACCAATCAGAGCAACGCACCCCGGTTCGTGGAAGTACTTGAGTGCTTCATCGCTGGCCTCGTCTCGACGTTCCCTTGTTCGCTCCGATAATGTTGCATCGATTGCTGGTGCAGCTATACTTCGTCCGAGGAGTGTTGCGAATGTGAAAGCTGTGGCGCATATGGATAATCGCATGCTGGGACTGGGGCTGTAGCTGAGGAAAGATGCTCGATGCACAGTCGTAACAAGCCACAAGGCCAATCTGATAGGCTTATGCTGATAGGAAAGATGCTAGAAAATACGAGGAGAAAACTTGTATAGGTTGTTGGAGGGCATACGGCAGATACGGCAAGTGGTCGTGTGCTCTTCCCCAGGGAAGCGGCTTGCCGTCGCGGCAGGCGGGTTCCTCAGTCAAGTAATGACGTTGACAGAACTGTTACCGTGCCAGCCAAGGAATCTCAAGCCGGGAGATCGGAGGGATGTGGAGATAGTGAATCCAGCAAGGCTGGGGTACAAAGGGTATGAGAGGTCCATCTTGAACTAGCTGCTTTGCTGCCAGTGGCATTCAACACCGAGATGGCAACGAAACATGTAGACTGCAAAAAGACTAGATACACACAACAGTAGCGTAGCGCGAGCTTAACTGCCCTTTTAGCCAGTGACACGCGGCCGTTGCGTGTTCAAGCTTTTAGCCAAGCCGTCCGCCGAGAATTGACCAAGAGGGACGACGAAAGGCGACAGTGCTGCAGTGAACGTGTTCTATCTCCTTGTCAACACATGGTACACGATCTATCGACTGACGTACTGCATTGTTGTAGTGACTCTCACTGTCGCGGGACATATCTTGCTATGACATGTGCACTCGCGTGCCGACTTACCCGAAAGATGATGGCGGTTTTTCATGCCTGAAGCGTCGTCAGCGCTTCACATTACGCATTGATCCACACGTCCATTGGACGGCTTTGCGCAAGTCTCGTCGCCCCTTGGATAGCCACAGGAGTTATCTCGTGCGACACAGAGGCAGCCGATTGCATTTGAACAGGAAGCCCGTTGTGAGATGTAGACTCTTCCACTCAGTTTACTGGTCTCACACAAAGGATCGAACTGCACTCACAAAATTAACACACCCGTTTCAAACACATCATTCTCTAGTATTACAATAACCGCAACTTTTGCAGCGCCTACATGCTCTGGCAGCCAAGTTGGTCGACCAAGCCTAATCGCCCATACGCCACAGTTTTCTTGGAAAGGAAACGAGAGTCTACGACACATCCATAGCATCGGTACCATTGGTGATCGTGAGGGAGACGTCACCTGCATCGCCAATGAGGCGTTTTTCTGAGTCACTGACAAACTGCATCACTGTCAGTGTTGTCAAAGCAAACACGCCGTTTTGACTTACCTTTACGCTGCGTGTGGGATCGTAGAATAGCGAGAAGCTGCGCTGTACATCGTCAATGGTTACCTCAGGGCCACCCCTCTTCTTGCGTATTAAGTCCGATGTCGTGATGAGGTTGCTGGCATATCTGAGGCCAGTCTCCTGTCCAATCTTGGTGAGGAGTGCCAGCGCATCTGGAGTGACATCAACCTCTTCTTCTTGTGCTCGTATCGAGATGATCTGCTTCATCTCTTCTGAGGAGTATGGATGTGTGCTGACAATGACGACGCGATCCAGAAAGTCCAAGGGCAGGCCGTGCGGCGACCTGTAGTCTGTTCCCCGTATTTGTGTGTTTCCTCTGTTGCTAGCCATGATGACGATAGGTGCAAGCTCGTCCTCCAATGCGCGGTTGATGAAGGAGAAGCATTCGATGTCGAGCATGTGAACTTCGTCGATGAACAGCACACCAGGCACAATGATGGCCTTGCCCTCCTCCTTCCATTCTGCGACCTTGGTGTTGATTTGGTCGCGCACCTCGCTGCGGATCTCGCCTGTGTCGCCAGAGAAGAGTGCCAGGAAGCCCTGTGTCCTCGAGTTGATGACGTCGATCTCGTGCAGACTGACTGTGTGCACAACCTCGCGACGCTGCTGCAGCTCGCCCTCTGGACATTGCACGAACTTGGTGTCGATACCCATGGCGTCGTAGTCTCTGGAGCGTGTGTACGAGCGGCCGAGCTTGGTGATCTTTCCGGACGCCTTGTCGATGGAGATGATGTCGCCGGCCATGATCTTCTCCTTGGTCATGGCATCGATCATCTTGGTGCCCATGTCGTAGATTGTCTCCATGTCGGTCGTCTTGATGGTAAGCTTGCCCTGCTTGTTGCTCTGGAGCTGGTCAGCCCTGCTGTTGTGATGAGTTGGTCCTACTTACACCGGTGACGCTGCGGTCGATCTGAATCTCGACAACTTCACCTTCTATGACCTCGCTCTCCTCTGTTATCCGCACGCCGATCGACTTGCGGAAGGCCTGGGTGAGCGCCTCGGTCTTGGACATCTCGAGCGAGAAGATCTCGGACGAGGCGAGCATGGTGAAGGGCACATCTGCGCCCAGCGACTGCGCCATGCCCATTGCGATGGCCGTCTTGCCTGTGCTCGGGGGACCTGCAATGAGCATTGCGCGCCCAGCAATCTTGCCCTCTTGTGCCATTCTCAGGATGACGGCCGCCGCCTTTCGTGCCTTTTCTTGGCCAACAAGCCCCTGCGACGAGACTTTGGGCTCGAGGGTGTCTGTCTCGACGCCGAGGCCGCGGATGTGCGAATGCGCCGCGATGAGGTTGAGGCCGCGGAGCTCCTTGCTCTCGGCGATGGTTGTAATGGGCTGCATATGGTCAGCAGGTAAGTCTGGTAGCACTGGATGCTCGACGTACAACAGCCATGGTGATGCGCAGTCCAGTGTGTATTGGCGTGGGTGGTTGTGTCTTGGTCCTTCACCAGCGATTTCTCCAATGCGAGCTGCAGCTCTCGCGGCGCTCGGGCCCGCCGCAGCCTGTGTTTGAGCGCGACGCGACTTGTCGTCGCATTGTCGTCGCTGCCAATCAGCGCCTGCCTTCACCCGGTAGTTAGCGTGCCCAATCGATAATAAGTACATCCACCCTCCCCCCTTGTGCCTGGGCTTGTCTTGAATGAACGCTCTCAACTCTTGCCACTCTCGATATTGCATACGGACGTCTCTGCTCACAGCACTGCCGTACTTTCAGCATCCGTCCCGTCCCGCCCTGCCCCAGGCATGTCAACATGTCTGGCGCACATCGGCCTCGGGTTCCGAGGGTCAATACCAATCACCACGGCAGAAATGACGGCAGCGCCCGCCCTTACAGCCAGAGGTATGTCGAAGGATATCTGAGGGCGATCGCGCCGCCACCGCTCTTGCTCGCTGCTACTACTCCTACGCAGAGAAGCAAAAAGCACATGAACATGCGCCTGCATAAATTCATGTGCGCTACATAGAACAACACACTTGAGAGTAGCTTTAGACATTGTTATGAATCGCGATCTCTAACATATGTGGGTGCAGTCCTCTGAGCGCACAGCACAAAACCCCGCAACCATCACGTATGGACGGAAGAAGACCCCGCAAGAGATTACCTGAATCTCGTTCTCGCGGGAACAGTCGACCTGACAAGCGCTCGCGCGTCAACGACCAGCCGCCCTCGAGGCAGAACAGTGGTTCATTCGACGCTGGGCGTACTGATCTACATGCTGGACGAACTGACCGCAGCGACGCTCGAGGTGGCAGCGTTGCACAGAATGCTTCTCACGCACACTCGCCTGGCTGGAACACTGGGGGCTCTACGCCAACTCATGGTGCGCGCCCGGTCCCCTCGATGTTACCGAAACGGCCTTCAGTCGGTATTGCGCCCATGCCAATCACGCTCGCGTCCTTACGCAGCCTAAAGCAGAAGAAGGAGGCCATTTCTAAAGCGGCAGCATTGCAGAGTGGACGAGCCCAGGTGCCTGTGCCGCCAAATGAACAGCTTGGCGATACATTCTCTGCGCAAATGAAGGTACTAGAAGGCCTACCCGGTCAGTTCGCCAGCCTTAAACTTCAGATGGACCAGGCTCCGGACTATTCAGGGACGCTTGCAGACTTCGAGCGCCGACTCACTGAGGTTGAGAAGTCAGAGAGTGCTATGAAACAAGACATCAGCGACTACAATACGCAGCTGCAACAGAACAAGATCGAGGTTCAAAAGCTCAAGGAGGACATAAAATTTCTCAGCAGAGGTTTCGAGATCTTCGATACCTTCAAGAAAGAACAAGAGACGCTCAAAATGTCTCCAAAGCTGGACAAGTTATCCCAAGAACTTGAGGATCTTAAGCAGGAGCAAGTCAAACTCAAAATTGCTTCTAGGATGGAGCAAATGTCTCGTGACATTAGTAATTTAAAGCACAACGAAAGTGAGACCTTTAAGGACACCCTCAAGAACACGGACGCAATCCGCAAGTACATCGGCCTGAGACCTGAGGATTATACGGACTTCACGAAGTACACCCTGGTGGAACGAGTGGATAATCTCACAGCTGCCTCAAAGGACTATGAGAAGTTGCACGCAGAACAGATAAAGAAATTGGAAAAGCAGGAGAAACCTGCGTCTACCCTTGGTCAGATCCAGAGTTTTCAGAAGGGACAATCAAATTTATGGGCCGAACACAAGAAACTCTCGACGAGACAAGACACGCACGAATCGCGGATCAAGGTGCTAGAGGACACCAATATTGCTGCATCTACGCAGCCTAGCGCGACCTTTACAGCCGAGGTGAAGGACCTCAACGACAACATGCAGGCTAAAATCGGTCAGGTTGAACAGCGCCTTTCAACACTTAATAACCAATTCTCTGCGTTGCAAATCGACGAGATCAAAGACAATTTCCAAGCCTTGACACGCAGGACAGCTCAGCTTGAGCAGCAATATTCACTAGTAGAGAGGCTTCCTGGAAAGATTACAAGCGTGAACTCACAAATCGGTCGGGCAGAGCAACGCTTGCAAGGCATCGAACAACGAACGGCAACACCCGATGGGCCCGCGATACAAGCTCCGTTCCCAGTACAGCCCCATAGTGGACCTGATGCTGGAGAGGTGCGAATGCAGAGCCTGGAAGGACAGGTCCAGACCCTCCAGTGGGACGTCCAGGAGCTTTCTGGCGATTTGAAGAATCAGCTATCGGAAAAGGCACAAACAGCGTATGTCGACGAAGCGCTGAACAACCTCCGAGCCGTCTTCCGGGGATTTCAAGACCAATACAATAATATCACGACAGATGACTTGTATGCAAAGATGGTCCACTGGTTTTTGGAGAATTATCCGTCGAACACTGCTCAGGCGTTGCAACAGCTCACAGCGCTTCAGCACGAGATAAGAGGCACGCAGACCACGTTCAGAGACATGGCTTGGCTTCAGTCTAAGTTACAGGAGCTCGAGTTGCTTGTAAGGACAGTTCCCGAGCTCTCAACATTGGTACAAGTGGCCGATGGAACCAAGTTCAAAGTCGATGAGATTGAACGCCTCTTAGATGGAGTGGATGTTCAGTCCTTGTCCATTGCGGTTCGAGATATGCAACAGGCTCTTCGGGACCTCATTTCGAACTCAGCTTCGTTTGTTACACGTCGAGACATTCCCCAGATCAAGGACGATGTCAGGAACGAAATTAAGACACACTACACATCCATCAATAACAGACACAGGATGGATGCCGACGCCTCTATCTTGGAGCTGAATAATCGAGTTCAGTCGCTTGAGAATGCGTCCTCCTCTCTGCCTGTCGACCTGCAGGAACAGATTAACAAGCTGAAGACGAACGTCAAGGGCTGTCAAGAAGTGGAGATTATCTACCCCAGCTTGTTGAAGGCTGTTACAGAACTGCAATCGATCATATACAACATCCATCGGAATTGGCCACCAGATGCAGAGCCATTCGACTGCGTCATCAAATTCGACTTCAATCGCATGCTGCCTGCACAGCAACAAGCAAACCCGAGGAGCAGGAGTGCGAATTAGGGCAAGGCGAGGCAGTCTGGATAGTGCGACCCATACCAAGAGCACCAAAAATCCGTGTGATGAGCAGGGTCGCGTGTTACATGGGCTGTCCCACGTGTGATCCTCCATGTGACATTTCACAGGAGCTGCGTGCTGCCTTTCTTTCTTCTTACATACGATGTCTCTTTCATACGACCCACCAAAAGTTCTCTTGTACTCACTTGGCGTTTGGGAAGCATAGTTACAGCAGCATATGATACTCCCATTTCTTTTCTTGGCATCGATTGACGTTGGGGCCACATGGCATGCCATCCGATATTGCTTTTGAGGTCTCTTTCTCGATTTCCAGATTAATTAGCTATCCTCAGATAACAAGCAATGGTACTTACGAGGAACATTGATAGCTTCGGGCACACCGTGCAGCAGTCCGTGTCGGGCATGTAGAGGTACATAAGAAAAATTATTTTAAACTCCGTCTTTTCCTTATACCACAATGGTCGATGACATGATGCGAATGTACCTGGCCTAAATCATGTCTCCTACTAACGTTTTCACAAGACTGCACCACTCGTCAGCAGAAGAGAACGGGTTTGAACCGTTCTTCTCGGCGATAACACCAAACCACGCTACCTTATCTCCGTCTAAACTTTCGCGTCCACCCACCGCATCGCATCGCGTCACCACACATTCCGCGAACGCGAAACCCGACTCCTCTCCACCTTAAGCCAACATCGAAAATCTGACCATGGCACCCCTCCCGCCAAATCCCGTGCCCTCAAAATCCAACCCTCCATCCTCCAAACCCCACAAACGCAAACTCTCCTCCTCAAACCCAAACCCCAAACCCCACATCCAACACATCCTCCACGCCACAACCTTCCGCCGCCCACTCTTCACCACCCTCCACCTACGCCTTATCTCTCCCTCCTCACCAACTCCACCGTCCCTCGACCCCATCGGCGCGTCCTCGCTGCTCACCTCCGCGCTAACGAGCTACCTGGGCGTAACGGGCGCTGCGATACCGATCGACATTATGAAGGTTGTGGGCGCGGATGTGTGGATACGGGTGCCGAGGGAGGATG